>JACXIM010000099.1:2520710-2582174 GCA_014737505.1 Bombus sibiricus
GTTCATCCCTTGACCGCGGCTACGTTGACGACTGATTGTCGCCTCGAGCCCAAGCTCATTGTTACAAATCTCGAATAAACACAATCGGATTGAATGACAATTGTTTAATTATGGCTATGATAAAATCTGGATTACAATATTACGGGATTTTCCCCAAGTTCCGAAGAGGCTCCAGTGTTCTTTCATCTCCGACATATATTTATAATTGACAGTATAATGTTATATTTTAACCCTGCTGTCTTTCTTAGTTCTACATGACCCAAAAGTATTATATTTCAACAGATATTTGTTCAACTAAATTTGTTGAATGTTCCGTGTATTCCACACTTTCTATGAATAAAATAGTTAGGAAAAAAGAAGATATCCGAAGAGATACTAATCGAAGAAGAAATGTGGAGGACAGCAGGTTTAATACATTGGATTGGCAACTAAGTGATTGCAATCACGATATATAATCACCCAATCCAATACATGTACATATCCGTATATGAGTATGCTTTTGTAACAAATAAAAATGTATTAAATATCATGACATGAAGAGATTGCAAAATTTGAAAAATCACTTTGGAAGATAACCATGAAGATGAAATGCCTTTTACTACATTTTACTGCTTGGTCTTTAATAACTTAATAGCAACAGAAAACTAATAAACGGAGAATTGTTACTATGTAAGTTAGTACGAAGAGATGGCGGAAGAGATGCAGTTTGTAAGAGAAGATATGTAACCGAAAGACTTGTAGTCCCATTGGAAAGTTAATAAATTATGACAGTCGTGGTCTAAATCAGGAATCTAAAGAATCTAAAAAAAAATGCGTGTATCATTTTGAATTTACATTACGATAATCTGAAATGATCTTTGCAAAGTGACAGAAATTCAACTGTTGTATCGAGTTGGTTGTTGCCTCGCTAAACGATAATAGTCAGTTTAGACGTCAAAAGCACAATGTTAAGTATCTCAAAACGTAAAATATACGATTTATGCCACTTCCATGATCATCTACGCTAATGAATCTGCCACTAACAAGAACTTACCATGCAGATGAGACACTTAAATGGTTGGCCACGCATTTCCGCTTCTAATTCCCGAATTCTGCCTCGAAGAGCCTCGATTACTGGCGTGTCACCGTCCCTTCTAGGCGACGTCGAGGCACTCTCGTCTTGTTCGTTCTGGCCAAGAGGAGTTGCTGTTCCTGGTTCCGGTTTCACCTCGACCAAACCTTGACCGATTTGTTCGGGTGTGTGCGGCGTGTGAGGCGTGTTGGACGCGTTTGGCGATATCACGGCTTCTCGAAGAGCGTCTCTTTCCTTTTGCTCTCTCGGCGTGCCATCCATACGTGGCGCGATCACATCGGCTTCGGAATACTGTGCAGGTCCAAACTCGGCGGCGTCGTCGCCATCGACCACCAGGTCCACGTCTTCCTCTTCCTGCTGATTAGATCCACCGTTGCCAGCGGCTGAACGATTGCTCGATGAGGTCGCCAAACCTGCAGCTACGAACGTAACAAGCAATGAACATTTCTACAAATTTCATACAACGTTCGATGTTTTGTTAAAAAGAGAAAATTATTAATTTGATGTTAAATATAATACCGTGAGAATTATTCAGACGTGGATTAGTCTTAATTAACTGTAATCTTGCATTAATTAATCAGGTTACAACATTGTAATATCCAATTGTTTAAGTCCAATAATCGTTGATTCCTTTCAATCCAAATGCCAGATGATCAAATCAACGATTATCACATATCATTGTTGTTAAGGTATAGAGAGGATTTGGAAAAACAAAAAGTTTAAAATTTCTTTACAAATTATTTAACTCTTCATGTACGTTACTCTCTGAAGGACTCGACAACCTACTCGTTTTCTTGTTGGTTTTCTTCTGATCGCTTCTAATAACTTTTCTAATAACCCGCTTTTAATCGCTTTTGATTGCTTTTGTCTCAACTGAGACCTGCACGTCCTTCGACGCTCACAAACACTCTCATACGTACAGTATAAATGTATCATCTATTTAACAATTGTCACACGTATGGATTCGAGAGGAAGAAAAGTTGGTTCGTGCAGTGAATACGTTTTTAACCTTTCAAGAAAAATTTAATTTATTTAATTAGATTTATTTAATTAGATTTAATTGGATTGAAAAAGAAACACAAATACGACTAGGAAAATGTGATATTACGAAAATGAAAGTTATAGATCTTGTTGAAGAACGATTTATTCGCTTTAACTTACCAGAAAATCCTCCGACGAGCATCGACGTTGCTCGCACTCTTCTTTGACCAGCCCATTCATACTCTTCGAAAGTTTCAGCATCGCCCTCCACGTCCACCTCCTCTTCGTCCAAATTATTCTGACCAGCGGGATTTCCATTATTGTGTTTGTTCAAGCATCGTTCGACGTGCTGATTCAATTCCTCCGGCGTGCCAGATAGCCTCTCGCTACAAACGGGGCAAGAAGGTTCGTCCGCTTTCCGTTTCCGGTTCTTCACGCGGATTCTGGCCTGCACATATTTACGAAACACTTTTTAGAAATATCGTGACAGGCGTAATCACGTTATATCAACAAAATTCAGAATAAAAGTTGATACAAAATCAAAGAATAACATCGACAAAATTAATAAGAGGAAATGTATCTTTTTATCTTTAGCAGAACCGATTGGGTAATTAATTTTTAAGCGACAAAGACATTTTTTTGTTTCTCCAGGGATTTAATTTTAATTGAATAAATTTTTCAACTTCAGGCTGACTTTATCAAATCCTCCTTCATATTTATACGATGTTTAACGCTGAGTTTGCTAAATCGTATTACAAACTTAACTTTAGTGTATGTTAATTGCTAATCTATGACTGTATAGTAGTAAATAATTGTTAACTAGTGTAGGATTTTTTTATTTATTTAGAAATATTAGAAATTAGGGTTTCCAATGATTTCTTATCCTATATGATAATTTTATTGATCGATAGATCTATTTACAATGGATTAAACAGGAACCGATGGTTACTTAACGTGAACTAAATAATGTGCTATAATTAAATAGTTGATTCAAAACTCACAACTAATAGTCTACAACCCAAAACAACTCGGCTACTTAACTCTCGATTCCTCGCAATTCGATTTCTC
This sequence comes from Bombus sibiricus, assembly GCA_014737505.1. Lineage (NCBI taxonomy): Eukaryota > Metazoa > Arthropoda > Insecta > Hymenoptera > Apidae > Bombus > Bombus sibiricus. Next base: position 2,523,832 of record JACXIM010000099.1, read on the forward strand.
ACCACTCGACTCATGACCGACTCCTCAGAACTCGACTCTCCACTCACAACTATCTCAATTCGACTCTTCACCACTCGACTCTCAACTCACAACTATCTCAACTCAACTCTCAACTCACAACTATCACAACTCAACTCTCAACTCACAACTATCACAACTCAACTCTCAACTCACAACTATCACAACTCAACTCTCAACTCACAACTATCTCAACTCGACTCTCAACTCACAACTATCTTAACTCAACTCTCAGCTCACAACTATCTCAACTCGACTCTCAACTCACGACTCGACTCCTCACAACTCGACTCTGCAGGTGACAATCACTCGGTAAAACTCCCAGGCACTTTTGATCTAACGACACATAGGCCTTCTCGCAATATTGTTTATATTCATTTCACCTGATAAAAACTGCCTGGACCTTTTTGGCCTAACGGCACTTAAATCTTCCCGCAATATTTCTCCCAATATTTCTTAGGCCATTTGTCCACGATACTACACTATTTATTTACCTGTCTATTGGCTTTAATTCTCTTGTAAGTCTCCCATCTTCCATGAGGCGTTCCATCAGCGGCTGATGGGGCATGGAGCATCGGTCCATGGGGATGGTCTTGAGGATGGCCAGGAGGCAAACTCGACCTTGGCGCTCGCGCTCGAGAGGATGCCGATGATATCTTGTAAAGTCGGTCGAGTTCCTGAGCGAAATGTTGCTCCAATTCCTGCGGCCTTACAGTTACTCCGCACGCTGGGCAACAGGACGGATCCGATGGAAATTTCTTTTTACCTAAAACACGATTACACCCTGTTACTGTCATCCTGTCACAAATTAAACCACACATATTTTATTTCAAACGTTTGTTTATCCGCTTTCTATTCTATTCTATTCTATTCTATTCTATTCTAAGAATATCGGTAAGCGAATTAAAAATTTCACGCGATTAAGCTTGTGCATGGCGAGCAGAAGATTGTTTCAGAGAGAAGCGGCACAAAAAGGCACCATGATATTACGAAATAGAATTATATTCGACGAAAGCAACGAACAAATGTGACATAAAAATCAGAATAAGTTAACCAATATGATAGAAAATGTTTAGTACAGAAGTAACTCACACTAATTGAGTATGCTAATTTTAAACGTTCTTTCGTCACTGTACATTGGCCTGTAGATTGATGGAGAATTTTCATAAAATTCAACGGATTTATAGCGTAATTAATTTTCGTTTCGCGTAATTTTATTATATTCGCATATCCAACATACGTCGGATATATTCGTTCTTAAAAGAAACATTTATCAACCGAGGTCCAAAAGAATTGTGAGACTGAAAAATGTTAGTTTACAAAGAAGATTCCGGATGCTGAAGTCAAATAAACTGTGTCGAGTGGTTACACCTGTTACGTACCTTCCACGTTAACATAAATTTTAAGGAAACCTGTTTCATAGTACAAATTATTTTCATACGGACTTGCACGTGATGCATCGTTCTTCTCAATTCATTCAAATTTAGTCGATTAAGCGTGTTAAAAGAATATGATAAATTGATCAACAATTTGGAAACGGAAAGTTCGCAAATCCTAATTATCGATAATTAAAAGAATCCTTTAATTTTATATATAGCGTATCGATTTTGCGATGTATCTCAATTTCTATTAATTATTGTATTAATTAAAAATCGATAGCATCTAGCGAAATACGTTCGATAAAGGACGTTGGAAATTCGGCAGGCAACTATCGAACCGTAAGAACATGTGAATGTAACTATTAAAAATAATGCAAGTAATTAATTTATCGCAATAACTGTAACAAATTTAGTCATTGCAATTTATATCATAGAGAAACAATTTGAGAGAGAAACATTTGATTTGAATAAAAATTTTCATTTATTGATATTCACCGAGCAACGCTACAATCAGGTTCCTAACAAATGCCGTGTAAGTACACCATTTTTCATAACTAGGAGAAATATGCTTCTTAAAACAACGAATAATTAATTAAAAGTGAGAAAGTTGCTACTTTCCTGTAGCAGGAAAAACTTTTCGAGGGCTGATATTTGGCGATCTAAAAATAAATGAAAGATCACGGTATTCCAAAATTCACGCAACTTCTCAGACAGCAGACACACTTATGCTTCGAAAAATATCGAATGGCCTTGTTTATTTTCCAAAATTCTCATTATGATCATTGTCAGATTTTCACCAATTCTCAGCTCGTGTTTCAACAGTAACGCGTTATACGCAGGATCCCTGTACTGCACGTTGCTGGGACTCGTCATCAGAGAGGAATAATTATGAAATTTTATGAAAAAATATAGCTTCATGGATATTTAGTCCGTAATTCTAAGAGTAACCATACTAAAACTGTATTCCCATCTCGCTACTAATTTGCTGCTATTGAAATTTACAATTCCCAAGCATCACACCTGCGCCACGTATTATACTACGATACCGCAAGACCAAGTAGTATACGTCCAATAATACACGTCCCAGTTCTATGAACGTTCAATTAAATACATTTAATAAAATACTCTAATTTTTCAAACAAACATAGAACGACTAATCTTGTAATTAAAACGTATGTTCACAAAAATAAGCAGATATTCAGATACTTTGGGGCAGTAGCCTAAATGACGTGCTCGTGGGTGGAAGTAAGTTAGTAGGGATTTGGCTGAACAGCCGTGAGAATCGTAAGTTACATCGACACGAAGAATCTTGTTTCGAAAAGCTACCGTGTGCCCTCACCGCTTCTGGCGTCGTTTATTTGGAGAACGGCAACCGGCTATTCTCGAGCCGTTTAACATATCCCGAAGCGGTTCTCTTCCCTCGTGTCTTTCCTCTTTTCTCTCTTACAAACCGATTCTATTCATCTCTTTTCCCGTTTTCACCTCCCTTCCTCCTCGTTGCTCCAAGTCGCAAACTTTCTTCTCGTCTCAGTTTTCTTTTCCCCTTTCAATTAGGTAGACTGGGAAATTTATGTCCGCGCCCCGGAATACCCCGTGTACTCGATATTCCGTTCTTTATTGAAACAGACACCTTCTGTTTCCTTTATAGGCATTGCGGATGGCTCCGATTGGAAATAATCGCGATGCAAAATACCGGCGAGTGCGTTTCCTCGTTCCAGCGTTTCATAATACAACGACAGTTCGCGTTCGATTATTGCGCAACCCTGCCGATAGGATATTGGGCCTGGAAATCTCATCGGTTTACTGCTTATTATTTAGATTGATATTTCGAGCGCCTGCTCTCTCTAGACGAGCGAAGAATCAGAGAGAACCGGTCAATTTGTTGTCGTACTTTTATCGCGTGTGTGTTTTTCAACGTACATTTTATGGGAAATTGTACAGTGAAGAATCTTGGGGATTCGTTTATCTTATTATGTGAATTTTTATTTCGTTTGGATTATTTGATTGAGTCTTCGCGAGTGACGTTGATGATAATTCACTTGTTCGGAAATTATCCGACTATCGTTTGTACATTAATATCAATGATAGTGTACTTGTTGAATTAAAAATGTCTGAATATTCGTTCGAACTGTGGTGATTAAAAAATCCAAGCTCCTTTTCCAAGAAACAAGTAACCTGAATTTTCGTATTCTAAGCTTTAGAAGATCGAAGAGAAATGTTAAAAAGAAGCAATAAAATTCCATGCTATTGAAAATGGAAGGTAAAGTTGGTATTTTCCGGTAATTTTCTCGAAAGTTACGTCTAGTTTTGAAAAATGTTTCATAACAACGAATGGCAATGTAAATTTGACGATATAAATTGATAAACGATTCGATAGAATGCCACTCGTCTGAAACTCGTCTTTTCGTAATCTTTGGAATTACAAGGCTACTTCAGGTGGCGTAAGAACTCGTTCCTTCGGTCGTATAGTCTTATCGATGTTATCATCAAAACCCTGGAAAATCGTCAAGGGATGCGATTTCCATTTACAGAGTTCCATCTGCTGACATAATTAACGGAGGCAGTGCCATTTTCGCGTGCAAGGGTCTCGGATAAAAGGGGGGAAAAAAGAAAGGAAAGAAAGGGGAAACGCAATGGCTAAACCGCAAGGACCTTCTGAATGTTTTTATCCTTCATCTAAGATGTTCATTTTCTTAAGCACGACCTCCTACTTTTTCCCTTTTACGTTCACATGAATTACAAATTATAAATTTTAATGTTTTATAATATCGTCCACATGGTCCATTAAATTGCAATTTAAACTTTCATATGATTTGTACACTTTTCGATTTTCTCACTTATGACGATATACTTCGGCACAACGAAACTATTGGCTTGACAACTAAGTGATTGCGGATTTTGCCATTGCCACCTAATGACAAAATCCGCAATCACATAGTTTTCAATACAAAAAATGCTTTTGATATTAAAGAACTAATTTGTAGAATATTTCATCTGAATCGAAAGTGGAACGTTTCAATAGACGTTGAAAATACGATATCCAGATACTAGTGATGAGTAATAGCAGTAAGTATTAAACAATAAACCCTAACTAATATACTGTACGTAATGTACAATGACACAGATATATCATTTGTTTAAACAATGATTACAATGGAAGATATAGTACTAAATATAAAATACCGCACGTTAGAAATAAATCGATGGATTTGCGACAGAACGAAGAGAATTTAAAATTGAAATTTTATCGAATCAGCTTGGAAATTTTTATGCAAACGTAAGAAATTTAAATAACGGAAGCATTTAATCAAACTACGTGCAAATAGAAAATCGTTATCGTAATATAAATTTTGTAAATTTTTTTTTTTAAGGAAAATCAGAATTGCTTCACTTCCTGACTTCTTTCGTTCATTTCCTTTCTTTTACTTACTTTCCAGCGTTTCTGCCCTTTCGTAACTGCTTTCGCTGCTCTTTGCCCCTCGTTTCGATAAAACGACCATGCTACTCCCTTCGTCGTTGCGCGAAGATATCTCCCGCGACTCTGACCATAACCGCGCTATCATTTACACTTTAAAACGACTACGGAAGATAGAGTGGTAGCGTATCTTTAATTAAAAGAGTCGGATGCCTAGGAGAGCGGAATGAAAAGATTCTTCTCACTCTACACCGTAAGGGTATCGTGTTATTAAAGGGCAAATCTACCGAAAAAATTCTGAATAAAACCACTTGTTATTTGCTCTACCTGAGGTGCAATTTCTTCTATTCTTCATATATATAACAATAAAAAAATATATATATTTAACGCTATATAAATTTTAGGAGAAAATACAAATATAAAAGTGATTGATAAATATGATGTCTCTATATATATATATAAAAGATAGCAGGCATTTATTATATACTTTGAAATAAAAAGTGCCCCATTGAGCGATTAAACATTTTTATTAGAACATCGATAAAAAGAAAAATGAGAACAAATCTTGCACCTAACGGTGCACTGAGTTTGCATCCATATCTTTGAGGGCTAATCTACGAATATTCTTATAAACACAGCTTAGAAAATAATAGTAAATGCTGCTTTGTATTCGTATAATTGAAGTTAGAAGCGTGCACATACCTTGCTATTATATATAGAACCAGTAAATACCGTTTACCAATATCTTCTACACGTTTCGACGATATATTCTGCACGTTTTGCTTGCGACGAAATAACGAACGCGAATGGTTTGTTGAAATAAACGAAGCCTTGTTGTAATACTGTTAGCAAGTCGCCACGGTGGTCACCGGTGACCACCAATAAGATAAACGGTCGATTGGGGAAGAATGTTGTCTTACATGGTCGATTTATTATTATTTTGCCATTGTATGCTTTGAATAATAAAAATACTCGCGTGGCGTCCTCAGCGAAACGCGTGATTTCGGCGTGGCAGTCAAAGTGTTAACGCGGAATATTTTTATGAATTACAATATGTGCGTGATACGAAACTTTCTCACATTACATTAGCATCGTAATGAGACACGACTATCTCGGTTAGTTGATTGTATTTGTACAATTTCAAATTAATGCAATATACATAAAAACAGGCATTCATTGCAAACATATATTCAGTGAAAAATTAGTATATACGCTACGAACAGTAGTCTTAAACGTACAATTACCGCTAAAGACAACCTCGCTGCATATCGTAGCTTATCGATATAATTGACTGTTGAGATACTTGGCGAAATACATGCGTGCCATAAGTATAATTCCTATATTCCATCCTCTATTTTCGCATCTGTTTCAAGTTTCACCAACGTGTACAAATACTATAGTAGTGTCTCGTTACGATGGCAATGAAATTTCTAAACCTTTTGTATCAGGTTAAAAAGTGTCTTTCCTTTACAGACAGGTCTTTTACAACGATGAATCTTCTTACAAACATGAAACCTAATCTGTGAAACGTTGTGATTTTTATCTTGGTAAAACAAAATGGACCACACGTAGTTCGATAAAATAATATAAAAGGGAAACTGTGTGTCAATTATTTCCTTATAAAACGAAAGAAACTTTTCCGACGACCTAATACATAATTATATTTTTATTTTCAACACAAGCGGAGAAATATTTATGGCGCTTCAGAGTGCAAGAAATTTATCTGCAAATTCTCTCTACCCTGGGTGAAAGATGGCAATACAACTTTTTATTACACGAAAGGGAAATAAAACTTTCCATAGTATAATTAATTGAATTTACGAACAAGCATACGAGTAAAAGTGTTTTACGTAACATATAAAAAGACGTATAAAACTCGAACAAGACCTGGATGAAAAACTCGAAAGGAAGTAGGCGAGGAGAAACGCACCCTATAAATTAAACGTTTGAAAAACACAAAACCAGAACGAAGAAGCGCGAAACGAATAAAATGTTAGGTGAAAATTTATCTATACGCGTGCGTACATAAGTTTGAACGAGAATACGAATATTACATTTATTCGCGCAAGTACTTTTTCTTCGAGAAAGGAATAAGAAGAAAAAAGAAAATGTCACGTTTTGTTCATTAAAACCCAGCAGACAAACAAATTAATCATCGACACGTATTCATACTTTCTCATTCTCCTACTTTCTTCTCGTTTTCTCCACGCAACATCGAATCGGTTATTCCGATAAATTAATATCACAACGTTTTCGATGTATTTATTAAACAGGTTACTATTTTTCAGCTGACTGTATTACATATTCGCACATATCTTATACGATTGCGCAAACGTATTTGAAGCAGGGCGTTCATGAAAGATTCAAGAAAGAAGGATGCCCGGCTCCTATGTCGATGAAATACAAGCTGCAGGTAATTAGCTGGGAGCTCGTGCAGTATTTACGGCCATTTAATCCGGATAGAGCAATTAGTATATATCGATGGTGCCAGGTTGGTGGTTACAGATGTAGGATAGGCCCCTACCTACCACGTATAATCCGGTTTTAATTAAATAACTGAGTCTCTGTCTCTCTCTTCCCCCCTTTTAACTCTCCATGCCAGTCACCCTCTGCCTTTTTCTTTCTAACTTGCTTCCGTACAACTTCTATTAGACTTAACGTAACGAAAACAATCGAACATCCGAGTTTCCATAGGATTTTTTTCAAAATTATTCTCCTTCCGAAATGTAACATTGAGAGATATATTTTTGGTATTTTTAGATGCTATAAATATAGATTTTATCAAATTTTATGAAATACTTCTAGCTTACTTAATTTGTTAAGTTACCATTTATTTATATGCTCACCGCTATGTTTCTATTTGTATAGTGTTGTATAGTGTTGTATAGTGTTTGGTCCGATGATGTATACACATTCGTACCATCGAAAGGATTGGCACAAAAAGGCTTAACAAATGAAAGTAAATGTGATTTAAGTAGACACTCGTCCTATCTGTGGTATAAACCTGTGTGAAAAATTCAGCAAAATTTCTAACTTTCAGAAGTATAACGCTAACTACTTTAAGCAGAGGACTACATGTATTGGATTGGTAAATAAGCAATCACTTGGTTGCCAATTCAACATATAGAGAAGCTAAGACTATGTATTTTAATCTAAAATTGTTACGATGGTTATTTTATCACGTAGACGATCCAGAAATTTACAGACAATTGAAAAAAAAAAATAAACAAGTCAATATGTGCGTTGTATTTAATGTTTCGTTTAATCCTGCATCTGCAAACTTATCTCTACCGACGTCGTTCGATTCGTCGCAGATTTCTTAGGTTTCTGTGTGTCAAAAAATTTCCCAAAATTCCTGAATGCTCCTGAGAATTTCCAGAATATCGTGCAATAGCTTTTTTATCGCCACCTTAATCTTTGTAAGCAGAGGAACGTTGTAACAGAAATACGGAAGAAATGAAAAGATTACTTTAATAATATTGTTTCAATTGTAGAACTTTGCTAATATACACGACGATACACTTCTTCACGATGAATATTTATAAATATGAATAAGAAATAAAAATTACTCGACAGCTTCTTAAACTATTTAAAAAACGTCTTATCGGTTGGTTGATCCATCTCTGTTTAAAATTATCGGAATTTGACGAAACGCGTACTCCGAAGAAGAAAGGCGAGTTGAAGCGTTCTCTGACATCGGTGTGATCGTAACTCGATAACAATGGTTCGAATAACAAAAATAAATTGCACGTATGTACGTGATACTCGAGTTGAGAAAATATTCGAACTTTAAGTCAGCGGTGAGTGCGGTGAAACGTACCGTACGGTATAGCTCGTTGGCCAGAAAGGGTTGTCGGTGGTTTCGTGCCGTGGCGTCACCATCACCGAATCCCTCAGGCATTTAACCGCAACTGTTGTCTCGATGGGCTGGGTTACTGCCCCTGGACACGTCGCCACGATCATCGTCCTTTACTTCTGCAATATGCTCTTTCGCTAATCTGTTTCGTGCCTTCGTTTTCTTTCAGCGAGGCGCGCGTCATTCTTACGAAAAAGGAATTTTTACGAAAATTCTTTGCATTCTCGTCAACAGATTTACTTGACAATTCCTCCGACCGTTGATTTCATCGGAGCATCAATTATCTGTTAAAGGAATTTCGTTTATGTGCCTCGATTAAAGCGAGCAACCTGTGTCGTGATTTAAGTTTAAAAATATTTCTACGTATACACGTTGGAAATGTAATAAAAATTTCATTTTTATGCTTCCAATTAATAAATCTTCTTTCACGGCGCACGAAGAATCGGATAATATGGCAACTAAGTGATTGGGGATTTTGTCATTAGGCGGAAATGACAAAGTCCGCAATCACTTAGTTTCCAATACGATATATTTCATATTTGTCAAGTGAAATTAATTCTTTAATATTAAAAGAATTTTTTAGTTCGATACAAATAGAAGATAAACGTGCGGTACAAATATGAAATATATCGTGTTGGTAACTAAGTGATTGCCACCTAATAACAAAATCAGCGATCAAGTGAAATATTCTACAAATTAATTCTTTAATATCAAAAGCATTTTTCAGCTCGAAACGAATGGAAGATAAACGTACGATACAAATATGAAATATATCGTGTTGGAAACTAAGTGATTGCTGATTTTATTATTAGGTGGCAATGACAAAATCCACAATCACTTAGTTTCCAACACGATATATTTCATATTTGTCAAGTGAAATGTTCTACAAATTAATTCTTCAACATTAAACGCACTTTTTAGCTCCATACAAATGGAAGATAAACGTACGATACGAATATGAAATATATCGTGTTGGAAACTAAATGATTGCGGATTTTAGCATTGCCACCTAATGAAAAAGTCCGCAATCACTTATGTAGTTACCAATCCAATAAAAAACGTCTATTTGAATAAATTCTCTGTTTATACGGAAAAATAACGAAGTCGTATGAACTGATAGAAAACTACGAAGAAACTGATACACAAGGAATCTACTGAAAGTTATAAAATCTTTGGCTACTTGTTCTTCTACCTGTTCGTATATGCAGCCGGTACATAAATCGAAATTGTTAATTAAATATTTATGATTTCTTAAGATCTCCAGATTTCCCTTGAATCTCCGTTACATCGTTCTATGAGCTGGGCATCGTTGCTCTACACAGTTTTAATATCGCTGGTTTTGTATGATCGCAACCTGTCGTCTTAGGTAAACTCGCCTCGCTAAGGAAAAAGCTAAATGTACACCGCAGGATACCGCCATCAGAGACTCGATACACCGTGAGAGTCGTCCTTAAAAGTGGAACGTTATGCAGTAATGCCGTAGTGACTATCTAACTTTTGCAATTTATTTTCTTATTTATTCCTTGCTATCTCTTGCCAGCGGCATCCTTCGCCAAGGCTACTAATCTACGGAACAATTTTTAGGCAGATCAGTTTTTACGAACCAGATACCTACACATTCTTCTTACGATAACAGTGTGCGTGTTCGCCGTATTAGAAAATATTGTAAATTATAAAAAGGTTCGATTTCAGAACAAACACGACGATAATCATCGTTTATCGAGCTGTACCAAGTATGGCAACGCATACAACTCACATGTCAGACTATGTGTCAGCTTCTACAAAACGGATCGAGACGAAACGTATCCTATTTTCTTTGCCGGACACTAAGCTGTACAACGAAGAAAATTCCATCGGAATCCGTTGGCTAGGTTTTACTTAACGAGAGTACGGATAGACAAAAATTCAAAAAACTGTGTTCCTTTTTTTTTTTTTAATTTAATATACAGACACAATCCTACTGTTTCGTGAGATGTATAAGTATCCTTAGGTCTGCATTTCTTCAGTTACGTTTAAATAAATAGAAAATTGTGTAAATATTCTATCTACAATGAAGATGAAAATAATGTACGATAGCAGATAGTAAGCATGAAAAGACAGTGAAACGTTTCGCGGGGAATTGAATACGGCGGGGGAAATTTATTATGTTAAATTTGTTTTAATTTGTAAATAAATTCGTCGATAAATTGACTGATATAATCCGATATCTTGGCTGTTGCAGTTCAACGGAAACTTTGCAACATTTGATAACGTAAAATTTGCTACGTTCGTAACACGTAAAGTGTCGCATGCAGCTGCCTATTTAAGTCTGACAGTCATCGGCGGACAAAATTTCCTTAAAGAAGAAAAAAGAAAAAATAAGAAGAGAAAGAAAGAGAAAAGGAAATGGTCAACATTTGGCCATCAGGACTATAAACGTTGGCGACTGAGCTTGTTAAAGATTTGTTCTGTCGCATACGGTAACAACGCTGTTTAAAATTCACGTCCGACGACGAGGCAGGAAAAGATGCATGATCGTTTGCGAATGATCCGACTCGACATGTTTAAGAACTGGTTTCTTTTAAGCGGCAAGTCAGCGCCAATCAGCGCTGGCCGTATTAGCAGCCCACGAGGAAAGTATCGCGATGTTTGCCAATAAAATTTGTTAATTTAAGCAAGGTCTTTCTATGTTTCGTCTCCTTAACTTCTCAGAGATACAGGGTGTGTCGAAAATATTCGTATAACGGCGATGTGTTAAATACAAGAAGGAATGCACTAATTGAATTTCAACGGCAGAGTTCCATGAAACAGAATTACGAAGAATTTTATACTAAAATAAAAATTATATAAAAACCCGAACGTGCAAAATGCACGGGAGATATATAGCAGGCAAAAATATACAAAATATCCATAGCAGAATATTCGTTATAATTATACTGCGAATATTTATGCAAATTCATATTTTTATCTGTATAATTAAAAAACTGGAACTTAAATAGGCAATTGCTTTTCCAAATATCATAACAGGTACGTTTTTTCCCCTATTTTATATATTTCTGTATTATGTTCGTTCTGTGGATTTTTGTATCTTCAAAGTTCCCTACTCCGGCTATGATATTTAATAGGCGAAACAAATTTCTGCTTACGATTCTATTCCTCGAATTGTTCATAAAAACACGAATTTGCATATGACACAGCCACAGTGCAGTTGTTAGAGTGTGACCGTATTATATAAATTCTGGCAAAATTAATAAATAAATCAAGATATCTGCCGTGATCCGAAGTTTTGCAACCGATGCTTCCTACACATTTTTCACGAAGAGAAACATTTGCCGATAGTATTTTGCGCGAACGTATTACCTTCCTTGCGAATTCCTAATTTATAGCATAATTTCTTCACCAACACATCTGCAACGACCCATCGTAAACCTCACGAGCGATTTGATCGCGCAATAAAACATAAGATTGACTAAGAATGAATTTCGATATGAAGGGTAGCAATAATTATCATCGATGTATTTATATCGACTGGGAGCGAAGACAAGGGCAACACGCGAATGAATGGAACGTACAAGAAGAACGAAACAGCGAAAGAGCGCGGCGATGTTCATTTGGTCAGTGAAATATTAAAATAGCTGGTTGGCTGGTCTCGTAAGAAAGTAATGGGATCGCGGTACATACGCGAAGTAGTAAGAATGGCGATCGCGCCAACTCGATCATTATTAACGCCTTTTCGTTCTACGCTGCACGAGAGCACACCTGTCGTACCGATCATCTCGATCTTAATCGACCGCTTAATTATCTCAATACCGATCAGACCGGACGTAAATCGAAGATACGGAGCAGGCAAACGCAACGAGTCACAGACAGATTCGAAGCAGAAAGTGCAACAACGTGTCGATTATTTACAGCTGTTTCTTAGTTTGCTTTATGAATACCGCGACACGTTAATACGAGCAGTAAATTGCTGTGTACGCTGGCTAATGGTGATCGAGCAAAGGCACGATAATGGCAGAAATTAACATCTAGACACGTGTGATTACTTGCAATTAATAATACAAAAAAATACAAATTTTCTAAGTTTTTTTTATTGGACTAAATACTTGTACAGATCACTGTATACCAGATATACTGTGAACTTGCGAATTGAGATTCGTCTGCATATGTGTTTTTTCATATTTTGTGTAGTTTTATCGAATATTTATTGTATACTGGAATTTCTTTCAAGGATTTTTGAATTTTTTTACTGGTGGAACTTTGTTTGGAAGGATAAGGTGGGCGCGTTTCTTGGCTCGTTTGTGACGTTTGTAGATTGTCACTTTTAATATTAATGATCGAAACAGATGAGTGGATTTAAAAGATTCTAATCTCTCCGTGGGAATTAAAAATAAGGAGGGAAAAAGTTTCCCTTCAGAAAATATAAAGGGGAAATTTTTCATCGAAATATTGTTATAATTAATGTTTCGAATATTTGAAATATTATGTAAGGCTAATCAGTGTAACAAAGGAACAAAATTCCTTTCCAATTCGTCGGTATCGATCGTTTCCAATGCTGTTTGCAATCATTCTAGTTGCTTACAAATCTCGATAATCATGTTTCACTTTATTTTAGAAATTTATACTGCAAAGTATAAGTAAAACTGTTGAACTAACTACTTCAAGAAAAACTCTACATTTTTATTTATTCACAAAGGATATAACTTAACAAACACGAAGATGGTACACCGCTGGGGGTAGCCACCCACATGATAATCTAACAGCTAAAAAATTCTACCAAATGTCCAAATTGGACAAATTGTGAATGTAAAATTGTATTAAATAAAAAAAAAATTTTTATTTATGAACATCCGTGACCTGGACACTGCTATTACACAGAAATATTCTAAATAAGGAGAGGTGCATATTATCGTACCCTTGAATATACATTATGTTTTGGGTTGCAAGGTATAGGAACAAGGGAACTAATAAACAGATGTTTATTTATGTTCCTTGTAGCCTCTAGCTAAAGCTATAAGCTTAACTTTTTTGGTAATGCCCTTTTGCTATAATAATATGAACGTACTCCTTTCATTCCATTGTATTGTAACACTAAGAGAGTAAGGATCTGAATCAACATAAACTTATACTTATACCTATACTTGTTTCAATATATTTTTCAATTACAAATTCATCCACTTGTTCCTCTATCAGTCAACCTGAACAACATCATATATTAAGTGAATAAATAATGATAACAATTTACTTGATTTTCACCTCATATACTATAGTTGTGCTTATACTTGTTTCAATATATTTTTCAATTACAAATTCATCCACTTGTTCTTCTATCAGTCAACCTGAACAATATCATGTATTAAATGAATAAATAATGATAACAATTTACTTGATTTTCACTTTATACATTATAGCTGTGCTTATACTTGTTTCAATATATTTTTCTATTACAAATTCATCCATTCATTCCTCTATCAGTCAACCTGAACAATATCATATATTAAATGAATAAATAATGATAACAATTTACTTGATTTTCACTTTATACATTGTAGCTGTGCTTATACTTGTTTCAATATATTTTTCTATTACAAATTCATCCATTCATTCCTCTATCAGTCAACCTGAACAATATCATATATTAAATGAATAAATAATGATAACAATTTACTTGATTTTCACTTTATACATTATAGCTGTGCTTATACTTGTTTCAATATATTTTTCTATTACAAATTCATCCATTCATTCCTCTATCAGTCAACCTGAACAATATCATATATTAAGTGAATAAATAATGATAACAATTTACTTGATTTTCACCTCATATACTATAGCTGTGCTTATACTTGTTTCAATATATTTTTCAATTGCAAATTCATCCACTCGTTCTTCAATCAGTCAACCTCAACCTCAACAAAAACAAAGCGGACATTATTTATGGAATGGTCTGATTAAACGATTACGTAAATTTGTTTATTAAACCATTACGTAAATATTAGATTATGGTTTGCAAAAGTAACGCAGCAAGCGTATAATCGTCGGAAACACTGTTAAACGAATTCCAAAATGTATCTGTTTGGAAGATCGATTGGTAAGGAAATCCGATGTTTAACCCAAACGTTTAACCCAAGGGATCAGGAAGAAATTTGAGAAGGAAGGTCTGTCGAGCTAACAGCCAGGCTTTTCCATTTCTCTCGTAAAGTAGCGCGCACGAGATAAGGAAAATTCGGTATGCATGAAAGGGAGCTTGTCCTTGGACCAGACCCTTTCAGGAAGTCTGTACTTATGAAAGCTCGTGCATGCAGAGCAATCGAGAACCTCGGCGAACCCTTATATCCATAACGGGCGAACTTATGGTGCACCGTTTAACTCTGATAAATTGGTGAATATTACGCAAGTAGGACAATATCTATCGAGTAACGATATGAGAACAATCTGGCGATCAAATTAAGTTTTGTATAATATAAAACGAGATTCAAAAGTGATTACGCGGCTTGAACACGTGAGAAATTTATTAGAAAACACATAGTATGTCGTGTAGATTGTAAACCGATTGAAAAAGGATAAAGTTTCGTGATCGAGATTATGTGCTTTTGTACTATCTGAAATATTTATTAAGAAGCAAATCAACTTCTCTAAATATGCAACAAGCTATACGACATCGTAAAATACATTGGAACGTATTATGACAAAATTACGATATAATCTCGCTGCATGTATCAGCGTCTAGTTTCTATGGTTTGAAGACAAGTGAAAAGTTCAAGCGTACAGAACAAACCGTAATAACACAAAGGATAAGATCAGGACACACTCGACTGACACGTACGTACAAACTGAGAAATAGACCATGTGTTTAGTATATGACATTTGCAATGTGAGATTATCGATCAACCACACGATCGTAGGGATATTAAACGGAATTGAATGAAACAATAAATTGAACATAAAAATATAAAAATAGTTGGTGACGATCGTGGTAATCGATACGACTTTAAACGAAATATTTAAAAAATTCGATTGTTTGTTCTATTGGCTTGGCAACTAAGTGATCGGGGATTTTTTCATTAGGTGGCAATGACAAAATTCGCAATCACTTAGTTGTATCCTCCATCTAAATAAATTCCAATTAGATAAAATAATTACAAAGCGTGTACATTGCAGCTTAAGAGTTTCGTATCAATTGTAATTATCCTGTGGATTTTACAGAGATTTATATTTTTATGAAATTATTATTAATGGAGAATAATATTGCAAAATAATAATGTCATTGCCAGCTAATGACAAAATCGGCAATCACTTAGTTTCCAACACGATATATTTCGTATTTGTACCGTACGTTTATCTTCCATTCGTACCGAGTTAACAAATGCTTTTGATATTAAAGAATTAATTTGTGATGGTAGACTTTTACTGAGATGGTAGAATTAATGGAAATGAAGTTATCGCAATATTATTCTCTGTAGCATTGATCGATATAATGAGACATTGTTTAAGCAGTAAACGTTCCATTCAAATTTTTCTGTCTCACGCTGAAAAAATTTTATGTCGTAATTCGAAAGCTGGCCCCTTGTCGACTCTGTGAAATTTAGTTTCTCTGATGCTTCGTCGTAAAGAAGTATTCCGTTCTCGCGTGACACATGTTTTCAAGCAAGATACGCACATAAATTGAAGGAATACGCGCGAAGAAAACGTGTTCCGCGAGAAAAGCCGAGGGTCTTCTAATTCGCTTTTACAGCCTCCAACGCGAGTCTCGCTGCTGATAAAAAAATAAAAACATCGTCACTTTGCCATTTGTACACAAGGCAATCGTATATGTACATATTGTACATGTGTGTCTTTCAAATTCTTCAACTTCCGTCATCTGTCCCTCGAGCTTTTAAGACGTATACATTCGTTTCATTAATCTAAAGTTTCATAAAGAAAAATATAAAAAGCAATTCGATAAAGTATATTTAAATCCAATAAAACAGCATATACACAACTTCCACTCAAACATAAATTTTCTACTCACTTTCTTACAGAAAATTGCTCGTTAATATCGCGTAGAATTATCCTGCAACCAGCAAAGAAGATAAATGTCGACAACCGAGTAATTCGATGGTTTCATCAAGTTTTTCAATTCTCAATATTTCATCGATCTATTATTCGATATAAAACCTCGAAAAATGTGAAATAAAAGTTCACATAAACTTGTGCTGAAAAATTGTTAGAGCTGCTAATTCGCAAATAGAATCGCGATTAATCGTAATTTGTCGTGGTCGTTGGAAGCACAGACAGGTACAAGCATCGTCGGATCTTCGACAGATTTTTCTACGTAGAACGAGGGGCGGTTATTTGAAAGAGAGCTGCTCTTGCTGTTCCGGAGAACACTGTTTTCCTTGCTCATTCGGCTGCTCGGTATCCGCGCGGATCTTACGATTTGCGACCCCTCGGATTTTCGCGCACACGCTTAATATCAAAGAGTTTTCCTGTAGCGTGGCAGGAGAAGCCGAGAGAAGGGAGCGACAAAGTGAAGAACGTACGTAGTTTTGGGAAAAAGCGGCCGGATGGTAATCTTTCCTTTGGCCGATGTGCAGAATCACGCGTCACCGCGTCCACGTTCCCCTAACTGTTCGTCTCTTCTAACCTTTCATATAGACATTCCTTTCTCCTCTCGCTCTTTCCTTATTCTTCTTACATCCTGCTTCCTGTCTTTCGCTTCGGGCTTTTCGCGCCACAGCTAACACACGACCGCTACGTTCAATCTCCTTCGCAGGGACGTGATCGATTAAAATCGAAAGCGATACTTTGCATTCATTGGATATCAAACTTCCATTGACTTACCAGCAGAACTTCTAAACAATCATTTCTTTAATTCTGATCTACCCATCTATTAAATCTATCTGAAGAAACTCAAAAAAGAATATGCTGATCGTAGAAAAGAAACCAAGACAACGAGCCTATTGCTTCGTTTGAAACAACAAAAATGCATAAAATACGATAGAGAAAAACGAATAGAATAGCCAACATATGGTCGTTGTAAGATTCAGCGAGTGAAACAAACTGTGTGTTTAGGTATCGTTCCTTCAGCCGCGTAAAAATACAAATTTGCATAAGAATGCACAATCTATGATATTAATCATCTCTCTGACAACTGTGCCCGTCTCTCTCAAACCCTATACAACTCAAATCACAATTACAACCATTGATAACAACGATACTTGCAGCATTCGGCCATACAAATCGATACGGTTCGTAGGGATTTCGAGGTGAAGCCCTTGCCCTTAGACGATCGAGTGAAAGAGAAAGAGAAAGAGAGAAGAAGAGAATAAGTTTGGCGAAGTGGCTGCAGGTCCTGTTGTGTAAATGAGGGATCGTAAAGAAAGCTACACCGTATCAGCTACACCTCGGACACCTACTGAAACGTGGTCTGTGCTTGGACCCCCTGCCGTACGGTATCCCTTAAATCATGGCTGTTTGTAATTAAGTGAATGAATGGCCTGTATCAGAGTTAATATTTGCGACATGACGTATGACGCTGCCACGGAGACAAATCCCTTATATATCATCGCTACGCTTTATATAAGTGGTCCTCTTCGTGGTTTAACAGCACTTGCCTCTACTCGCCACAACAGATGTCGATAGCTTGGTAATTTACCTTTTCTCTCCGATAATATAGTCATCGAACAGAGAGATCTTCACTTTTCCCTTCTTATAGTGTCTTCTCTTGTCTTTTCTTTTAACAATACAAATTTCCACGTTATTAATGAAAATTGTATTGCTGTATGACAGAGTCAAATCACAGGAATATCTGCTCCGTACGAACAAATAAACAATTACTGATAATTAATTCAATAATTAGCAATAATTCGCGTATAAATTTGTGAAATATTAGAAAATAATTTCTTCCTGAAGATTTCAAGTTATCTAACTGAAATGATTCAACTATCATCTAAATTCTTAAGGATGCATCGTAGTAGAACGTCCGGAAAGTGTCTTTCTTGTGTTTTTTTACAACAATGCACCTTCATACAAACGTGAAACCAAGTCTGTTTTTATCTCAACTTAACAAAAATAATTCGACAAAATAATATAAAACGAAAAATATTGCGCGTCTATTATTTCCTCGTAAAACGAAAGGAACTTTTCGGACAACCTACGACGCTTCGCGAATTTTCAAACACGTCGTCGAGATCTACGTTGTCAGTATTTTCGCCCAAAACTCGTATGTTATCTTCTTCGCAACCTTCTCTAAGCAACGTGTTACAGTTATCCGAAAAGCGCATAGCAAGTTTGAAGTTTCTCATAGATTGGGTTGGCAACTAAGTGATTGCGGATTCTGTCAATAGGTAGTAACGAGAAAATCCGCAATCACTTAGTTGCCAAGCCAATGTTTCCACGTATCGATCATCACCGACTGCGTGATCATCGATATTCCGAATATACGTAGGTTTGAATTTTAATTAACAGTTACCTTCATCTCGGAAAAAGGTACAGACAGCAGCATAGGCGAAAGATTTTCAGTAATTATAAAACACGATGGCGGAGAGACAATTTGTAACCAAATCGCACGGAAACTAGAATTGATGAAATAATTAGACGACTAGTCGGCCGACCTCGCGTATCGTTGTTTCGTTAATATTTGTGTTTCTTTGCTTGGCATCGCGTTTCAGATCGAACATGATGCAACGTCGGTAATTGGAACAACTAACCAGAAACGAGTTAGCAAACTAATAATTCCCAATAATGGCAAGATTCTTTCTCTTCTTTTCTTTTGATCGTGTTCGATTTTGGGAATATTTCATGTAATTCAGTTACGATAAAGAAATAATTGATCGGTTTTTATAGTAAAACCGATTCTCGCTAAATCTTCCAACGATACGTAACACGACGATTATTTCGTTCTAAAAGAAAACGAAGATCAAAGACGTTGGGATCGTTTTCGTTACGAGCTGCTCAATTATGTAATTAAAATTAGACGAAGAAAGCGAGTCGAGTAGTGCATATAAATTCGTTAATTAATTTCAAATTAACAACACACGCACTTGGCATTTCGCGATTTTTTTCACACAATCGTATGATATTTGATATCGTTGAATTTGCTTCGATATATTTTTTACCTTTGTGCTCGAATAAAACGTGATTTTTATTTAATGAAATCAAAATATAACTTTTTCAACGGACACCAGCTTTTGATGATGAAATTGAAGCGTTCCTTTTGAAATTAATATATACGTATATATATATACATATAGATATATGTATATGTATTTGAAAATAAACCTATTTATAAATTTAAACAATTTGCATATAACGATAAAACTTGTTAACCTTTTAAGTTTTACAGCTCAGTAGGAATTTTCAATTTTCCAATCTCTCCGTATTATATGATGAAATATGATACTGTTATTGATTAATTCACGATACTCGTACTCGTCCACTGTTCTATGTAATCGTTTCAATTACGAACAGTATTTGTTTTTGTTTATTTAATTGTTAATTATAATTGTGGCCGATTTGTACGTCTATATGTGGAAAAAGAGACAGACAGATGGACAGACAGACAGAGACAAGAGAAAAAGGGTTAAAAAATATACAGAAAAGTGTCAATTGGAAGAAATCCGTAACAATTAACTTCTTAATCAATACGAAACATAATCTTTCCTATTTTCAATCCTCATTTTCTATATCCTAAATAACATTAAATTAGTATATATATATATATTATTCAAGTAATCATCTCACAATATTTTGTTTGAACGATGTCCACGACGAACAGTCGAAAAGCAATAGCAGTCGCGTTCAAGAATAGCAGGGTGTGGTCACACGAGTTTAAAAAGACGTGCCACCGTTCTTTCTTTGGTCTTTACGTTTATCATCTTTTCCTATCTCGTAAATGCTTATATAGAAGTCAGTGAATAAGATACTGCCGGCTGCCGGACGTGTTTATGAATATTGGCATGTTGGTGAACGAGTTGTTTTCGGGCGAGATGTGCACGCTGCAGCATCCGGGCTATACAGTACGCGTATGTACAAAAGCAAGTTCGCAGCTGTAACATAAGTCGTTGGTGAACGCGTTTCGGTATTCGTTCGATCGTCGAGTCAGCTACACCGGTTGAACAAAGTATATTTGAAAGTTTCTAGACTAGAAAACATCTCTTCTGTTCATATTGCACGCGTTACATACAACATTATGAAACTCCATTAACGGCGTAACGCGACACGACGTTACGTTTGTAAAATTTGATCGGGAAATGTGTAAGGAAGTTTACAAGATGCTTATCGCGAACACACGCTTATTATTAATACAGCGAGTAATCGACCTGCCGAAATACTTTGGCGATCTTCGCTTCCAATGAACATGTCGTAACTTTTATATACATTGGCAGAATCGTTTCAGATTTTATCGATGTAATCGCGATGGTCGTGTCTCGTTGCAGCGCTAATGAAATTTCAAAATGTTTTCTGCGATATATACAGTGACCCAGGAAGATTTTCAACCGCTTAACACTTTTACTGCCACGGTTTCTCCTCTGCATTTTCAATATAACCGATAAATAGAAGATACTTTGAAATAAAAAGTGCCCCATTGAGCGATTAAACATTTTTATTAGAACATCGATAAAAAGAAAAATGAGAACTAATCTTGCACCTAACGGTGCACTGTGTTTGCATCCATATCTTTGAGGGCTAATCTACGAATATTCTTATAAACACAGCTTAGAAAATAATAGTAAATGCTGCTTTGTATTCGTATAATTGAAGTTAGAAGCGTGCACATACCTTGCTATTATATATAGAACTAGCAAATACCGTTTACCAATATCTTCTACACGTTTCAACGATATATTCTGCACGTTTTGCTTGCGACGAAATAACGAACGCGAATGGTTTGTTGAAATAAACGAAGCCTTGTTGTAATACTGTTAGCAAGTCGCCACGGTGGTCACCGGTGACCGCCAATAAGATAAACGGTCGATTGGGGAAGAATGTTGTCTTACATCGTCGATTTATTATTATTTTGCCATTGTATGCTTTGAATAATAAAAATACTCGCGTGGCGTTCTCAGCGAAACGCGTGATTTCGGCGTGGCAGTCAAAGTGTTAACGCGGAATATTTTTATGAATTACAATATGTGCGTGATACGAAACTTTCTCACATTACATTAGCATCGTAATGAGACACGACTATCTCGGTTAGTTGATTGTATTTGTACAATTTCAAATTAATCCAATATACATAAAAGCAGGCATTCATTGCAAACATATACTCAGTGAAAAATTAGTATATACGCTACGAACAGTAGTCTTAAACGTACAATTACCGCTAAAGACAACCTCGCTGCATATCGTAGCTTATCGATATAATTGACTGTTGAGATACTTGGCGAAATATACGCGTGCCATAAGTATAATTCCTATATTCCATCCTCTATTTTCGCATCTGTTTCAAGTTTCACCAACGTGTACAAGTACGATAGTCGTGTCTCGTTGCGATGCTAATGAAATTTCTAAATCTCTTGTATCAGGTTAAAAGGTGTCTTTCTTTCACAGACACGTCTTTTACAACAACGCATTTTTATACAAACATGAAACCTAATTCGTCAAACATTGTAATCTTTACCTCGATAGAACAAAATGGATTATAAGTAATTCGACAAAATAATATTGTGCGTCCATTATTTCCTTATAAAACGAAAGAAACTTTTCCGACTACCTAATACAACACATACGTAAAAATGTTCTACGACTGTAACATAATACTCTCACGATTTACCGTACGTACACGTATGCGTGTGCTGTAAATATCAGGCGAAATATAATTATTATCAGGTAATAGTCCGAGGTTCGCAGCTAATCGACGTATCTTCTCAATCGATCGCCGATTACCTACACTTCAACTTTATAGCTGGTTCCGTGGTAATTGGAAAAGCGTTGTCCTGCATAATACAACACTGCAATTTTCGTCGCTGCTTCTTCACGCCTGCTGCTCAACCTTAAACCGGTAACCGCTCTCGTTTTATCCGCGGCATCCTTTTCTTCTTCCTTTCTACGCTCTTATACGCTCACGCTGTCAGCTTGTTCGTTTTTTGCGAGATCGCTGCCGGGCGCAGTTCGCACGTGGTAGCGACGATCGACCGGCTATCAATTTCAATTCGGTACTCGTGCACACCGCTTTGTAATCTTTCTCTTGCCGGTGTAACCACTTCTGTCCGAGGAGGCAGCCACCTTTCCCTCCTCGGCCATTCTCTACCTCATCTGCCCTCTGTTACGCTCCAATCGATCGTTCATCGATGTTGGTCGTATATTAAGCGCGTGCAGCTGAAACGTGCCGATTATCTTCTTCTTTATCCTTTGCTATCTCATAGCAGATATATCAAACTAATCACAACGAGTAACTTACACTCGGATGCATTCTCTTCCTTTTCGTCACATTCGTCCTGGAATCGTCGAGTATTCGCGCTATGTTTCTTCTTCTTTGGTGCAGCGATTCGAAATATAAAATTAATCACAGAGTAACGTCCTTTTTGCTCTGCGTTCTTCCTCTATTCTTCTTCGACAAATTTATCCTTTTCTTTCCAATCCACTGATTTTCTTGAATTTTAATTGTAAACAATCATAAAAATTGCACGGGGCAATATTTACCGAATAAAACACATAATCCATTGAACGAATGAAAATAGGAATTTTTCTTTTCTTTCAGGAGAATTATATCTCCGTTTAAGACGATACGAAACATTAAAAGCATAGCATAAAACACTTACTAAGAGAAGATATATCTAGTGACATAAAGATATGAGATAAAATGTGTCTAGTGACAATACCTAAAATATAATGTACACCAGATGATTGTTAATCCACGGTCCAAGCGTATTCAGCGTTAATGGTATTCGTCTTTCTATACGCGAACGAGTAACCTTGAACTTAAAACACATTTGAGTACAAGGTAAGACAAATTAGGGTGAACGTTCCTTTTCCCCTACGGTATTTTCAATGTGAAAAAATTCTTCGAAATCAATTTCCCTAGCAGTGAAACTTTACGACGAATGGCACGACGAGCGAATCGATTCAATAAGAAAGATGAAAAGAGATAGAAAAGGAGGGAGAAGATAAAAAAGGAAGGTGAAGGGGACGACAGGAAGAATCCAGAGATTTACTGGCCCAAAATGAGTCGTACATTTGCCAATGTAAATCCACAGAAGCTCCTCCGTATCTTTTTCTCTCTGGCGCTGCTGCCGCGGTTGACCCGCTGTTCTTTGCCGCAAGGTGGCCACTTTGCCAGATAAAGAAGATAAAGATAAAGAGGAAGAGCAAGGCGGGACAGGATGAACGAGGTTGGCCGGTTAAGAGAACATTCTTTATGAAGTAGACTTCTACGTTATTATAGTATCGGGCAACACGCACCAGGTCCTCCCTTGCTCCTGCTTTTGCTCCTACTTTTTCCTCTTTCTTCGTCCTCTTCGGTCTTTCGAATTTAAGTGGCCGTTGTATTTTACGCGTTTGTATCGTTGCAGGCTCCTCTGCCGATTTCACCTTTGCCGTGAAAGGATATGCGATTTTATCGCCTGCTATTTCCACCGCGTGAACTCACGCGGAAAACTTGCCTCGATCAGGTTTCGATCGGTGTGTTTCATCGAATCTACGTGTCGTTATCGTCGATACACGAACGATAGGCGAATTTAAGATTCGATTAGATCGTTCCATTAGATCTCGTTCTAGCGACATTTGCTCTATTTATAATTCGAAATGTAGGTTGTAATTTAAGTAAGAAATTAAGGCGAAGTTAAGCAACGATTGAAAATTGCGGCTTATAAAGAATTTAGCGAACGTGACAGTTTTAAATTTGTGAAATTTAGTTAACTTCAATATTGGGTAACGTAACGCAGGACTATCGCTCTCTATTTTCAGTTTCTCAATCGAATTTTAATATTTAACACGTGGTCTTAAAAATACCACGTGGAACACGATACTCGATATTTATTTATCCCCGTTAAATATTTCTATAGCGAATTTCATTGGTGCATACTAATAGATATATTTTCTATTGAATTGCAAACATTTAAAAATTTAATTGTAAGATTAAACGAGGCAGAGTTTTTATCCGAATTCAATCACTTCTTTCAGATAACTAATTTCATTGAAATAACACGCTGGAAAAAGCAGACAGAAATTAAGCAAACTTGAAATATATCGAAAGAAATTTACGACAAGATTATCACCAGCTACCGCTATCAATTTTCAACGATATCGCGTTATAGCAATGAATGCAATTCAGGATAACGCGTACTGTATCGAATAATTAAATCAAGTGTATTCGCCAGATAAGACGACGTACTATCAGAGTGAAGAAATGCACGTTGTAAGAAGATAAGACTATTCTCGTGAATTTAAACCGTTATCGAGATAACGCCTCGACTTCAGGTATTGTCAACGATGTACAGAGGTGGGAATCCAGGTGAGTATCCCAAACTGGATCGCGTATAGCTTCCTTCTCCAACTTCTGCGACACACCAATTGCAACACACGCAATTGACAATATAAACTAACTTTTTATTTCTCTTGAAATATTCTTTCTCAGTATATTACACCTTTAACGAGTACTATTTATGGTTAAAAAATATCGTACGTATGCCTATGTATGTGCACCATTGTTCATCCTGCAATTTTCTATCGCTCGTTAATTACACGTATACAGCGAATTAAACGACACAAATCACTATTTCCCACTTCTTCCGATTTTCATTTTTTTTATTTTTACGTCAATTGGGAAAATGTTCGATGAATTTTACGAACCAGTCGGCATAGTTAAGAACATTAAAAAATACCCACGTCGATGTAGCTGAAATAATTCGTAACTCGGCACACGCGGAAGATTAACGCGGCCGGAATATACAACGAAATAAGTCGTTGAAAATTCGCAAATCAAATTTGAGAAACCGCGTAGCGACAAATACAAGATAGCATTTTATTAGCAGTCTGTCGTTTTCCATTTTGTCCATGCTATAACGAAATATTCGATGGAATTGTTCGACTGGGATCGATGACCGGCAAGAATTTTGTGTCCCAGGGAAGGACAAAATTCTGACCAGAAACAGGACATGTTAGCGCATCGCGAACGTAACGTAAACGTTACGAGCGGTGGCCAGTTCTTTGATATCGCTGAAGCGTGAGGACGTTACGCCAGACGGGCGGACGAATGGACGGACGGTCGGACTGACGAGGGGTCTGGTTATGATTGTGATATTACAGTTGGTACGTAGTCTCTCGGAATGTTGTCTGGCTTTCTCTCTCCCGCTCCCTATAACCCAACTCTTACCCCTACTTCTCGGCCAGATTCTCGCTCCAACTCACACTACGCAGAACCCCTGCCTCTCTCTTCAACCCCCGTCACACAGTTTCTGCCTATGTAGGTTCTACGCGAATGCATGCCTACCCATCAAGCCGCGCAACGTGGAGCTAATCAAACGGGCCAACCCACTGTGCGAATATTAATTAAACTCTCCGTTACGCCTGAATAGCGTGCACAGAGGGCAGGAGAAGAAGAAAGAGGGCAAAGGTAGGCGCGCGGACGTACCACGATATCCGTTTGTCGTGTTACGTTCCGGCACCTGCGAACATCGCACCTGTCCACAAAGCTTTCATCCCCCGAGTGTCATTCTCTTACAAGGTGTTGGAATGCTACGGCAGATTTTCATTTGTCTGTGTATGCGCACCACTGTTTGTCCTGCAATTTTCTATTGCTCGTTAATTATTAGATTGTCCGAAAAGTTTCTTCTTTAAAAAGTTTTATAAGATGATAATAGTCGAACGACAATTTCTGTTTTATATTATTTTATTGAATTACGTATCATCCATTTCGTTATATTTCTATTATCCCTGCATAATTCGATAAACTAATATGAAACAACAAACATTGTGCGTCCATTATTTCACTATAAAATGAAAGAAACTTTTCGGATGCATATAGCGAGTTAAACGACAGAAATTACTATTTCGCTCGTCTGATTTTTCTTTTTTCTTTATGTCAATTGGAAAAATGTCCGATGAATTTTATGAACGTACGTTTCTTGCCATTTGATCGACGATGACGTCCTTTTTATCGATTCTGTAGGAAATTTCTTTGAAAAATTGGGAATTTTCTTTTGTATTGTTTTCCTTTATTGTTAATAATTTCATTCTTCGACAATGGTTAAATCGTCTTCGTTTAGTTGATGGAAACTCCGAAAGGAGAGACGCAGTATTTCTACGCCTTTTTTAAACATTAACAGGACTAACTGTAGCGGTTATACTTGACACACTACCGCACGTTATAGCTACTAGAACAGTCGTGATAGTCGTTCTCATAACAACAACGACAGCGGGGGCGTGTAGAGAAGTAAACTAGCCGATAGTGTCTGACTTTATTATTACGATTTACGAAGCAGTACGTGTTTCCACGTTACAAAGCGGATCACGATTGAATCCAGATATCTATTTCATTATCCTTTAAATCGTATCACATCCGGACACGATGTTCTTCTTTCTATTTTCAAGACCTCGACAATTCCTTCCATTTCCGCAAATAGCTAGCGTAGCTTTGCAACTTAGTACTTAGTTCGATAAACAGATTGCAGGACTCTTTTACACTTTGGCAAGTACCAGACATTTTGACTAGTATTGGTATAAGTAGCCTTGATACAAAATTATTGTAAGTTTGAATACATAAAAAACAATTTAAAATTCATTATAATATTCTTTTGGTTACCGTTGCAAAAGTCGTTACATCATTGCGGAAAAAAATATAACACGAAGTAGGAATTTGAAAATAAAATTGCAAGACCAGTCAATCTGACTGGTGTGGTAGTTTCAGTGTTAATTACATAATTATGACACATACATACGTGTAACAAGTTTGTCTAATTGACTACATCGTCAGATATTAAGAAATTGTACAACTTGAAATAAGAAGAGTGGAAGAAGATGGAAGCAGTGGGAGTCTGTGGCAAATATCGCAACGTCTTTGGAAGAAGAAAGGAGATCGGTAGACAACTGATGGTTAGTACTCGTGGTTATCAAGGTAGCAACGAAAGCTGTAGAACTCTTATATAGATGTCAGATTTCAGACGCTGTAAACGGTATATGGCTCGTTGTAAAGGCGGCCTCTTTGATACCATGGACCCCATAATGCGTCGATACATACGTACAGCCTCCATCGTAAATACCACGACTCTCTCTGTCTTTGCCACTCTGCCAACTATCTCTGCTGCCTCGTCCTTTCGCTTCTTTCCTTCCTATATAAATTAGCTTCTACCTTCTCCATGTAAAAGTCTGTCAGCCATCCTAAATTCTATCTTCGGACCTATACGACTCGCAGTTTAATTACACCGTCATAAAACAGAAGGAAGTGGAACTTTTTGGCATATCGTTAGGTTAGGTTCATTCGATGAATCGGTTACTTTCACGAGTCACGATAGATACCATTTATCGTATAATATTTGGTACTATAGCAAATCGTACGTTATTATAAGTTTCGAAGAAAAACGAGGTGATAATTTTGAACTGAAGATTTTTAACCTAAAAGTTTTTAACTTAACAACAGCGTTAAAACGCGAGCTAGATGAATTGCCGCTTGAAACTGGTCTCTCGAATGCTGCCTTAATTGAAATCAAATATAAATCTACGTTATGTAGGTATGTTGCGTCGTTTGGTAAAAGTAAAACGGGATCGGCAGTTATAATTTGACGCACGTGTAAACGTAAAAAAAGCGGTGAACGGATTGTCGGTTATTGCACACAGGTAATAGCAAGTTTATGGTTTCTTAGGTACGCTCCACACAGATCTAGTAAATGAATTATGCTGGCTATAACATTCTCAGGTTTATGCAGCGTAATTATTATTTCCGGGATCTCTCGAGTCTTTAAATGTATAATTCGGAGAAACGTTTCATTTAAGGCGCAACTCAAAGTAAACTGTATACCACGATATTGCCCATTACATAGTTAGAAACAGAGAATCCACATAGACGTAATATATAAAGTAGTTAAAAAACACCATGAAGCTGGTACTTTTTCAACTCGAATACTTTCGCGTTCTTTAAACAGTTCTTCGAAGCATATAAACCAAAGACTATAATATTTTTGTATATCGTAATAGATATCCGTTTACCTGCAAATTCGTCGCATAGTTCCGCATCGTCAGCAGATTATCGCGCGATCGTATTACGTTGTCGTAAAAGTTTCTTTCGTTTTAGAAGAAAATAATAGACGCACAACATTTGTTGTTTTAATGTAAACGAAACGTGTCCTACAACAACTAGAAGACGATAGAAGATAAAGACCACGACATTTGACAGATCAGGTCTCATGTTTGTATCAACAGATAAAGCAGCTGCGTACAGACAGCGAAAGACTTTTTTTCGGACAACCTGATACGTATGACGACGCTTGTAAAAAGTTAAGACGACGCGTATCGTTAACGCGAAACGGAGTTTATTTATCAGGTCGTCCGAAAAGTTCCTTTCGTTCCATAAGTGAAATAAATAGATGCACAATATTTGTTATTTTATATTATTTCATGGATTTATGTATGATCCATTTTATGAAATAATAATAATATGATAATATAATAATAATAATATGAAACAAAAAGTGTTGTGCATCTACTACTTTCTTATAAAACGAAAGGAATTTTTCGGACCTAACCTAATACAGTAGTTGGTTGCTATTCGCATAGAGGGGAGAATGCAGGTATGCAACTTACCCGTCGCGATTCTCAGAATTACCAATTGCATTTCGGGTAATCGAAAAATCCTAGTAATATTCGTACCAAACTTAATCTTAGTTCTTAAACGTGCGACGAAACGCAAACGTTAAATAACATCTCCGATACAAAGATACAGATAACCAACGAAATACACGTTCGAATCGTGCAACGATCTGTTTCGCTTGTGTATCATGTTCTTCACTGACACGTGCACGTGCAGCGAAGAACAACAGTAACCGAATACTCACAGTGTAGGTTCCAGAGAAAGGCCAAATTGAAATTGTGATACATCGTGAAATTTGCGCGCGTATCTCACAACCGCACTGGCCTGTGTACTCGGCTTTAAGTGACCATTCACGGACCGTTCAACGCGGAAGGGTCGAAAGCGTCGTACCGAGTAACTGACTAGCGCACCATCGAAACCGAACTAATAGTAGCCCGGTACGCTCGTCTGTCAGCCTGACTTGGTCTGGATGTTCCGAATTGGCGGGGAAAGGGAGGAGTTAAAACGTGGGGTGAAAGCTGCTTCGGCACCCCTGTTAGCAGTAGTCCCCAATCAGATTTCTAGATGGGTCCACGGATGTCACGGCCTGTCCTAACTATTATACTTTTCTTCTTTCATCCATCTTCCTGCAACTTCTCTTCCGGGTTAGTTTACGAAGCTTAAACGTTTCACCTCTCTTTTATTCGTCTCTTTTTTTTTTTTTTATTTATTTTTCATCCTCGCATCTCCCGCTAAGTTTCTTTCATTTACTATAACTTGGATCTTTTTCAGTTATTACGTTCTGTATGCTGCGAGCGATCGCACGTTGTTGATACGAACAGATTTTAGAGATTCAGCAAGTTCTTCAACAAGCTTCAACGAGACTCTTTTGTTTGTCCTGCTTGCTCCTAAGTATCGAGTACAAAGGCAAGTACAAGGCGTGTGTCATCCAGTTCTTTGATTCACCGGATTTACTTTAGTCTGCAGCTACTTTAGTCTCATTTGTGGCAAGTTTAGGTTCGTCTAGAAAAATCGAAAAGGTCAATAAAGTTTGGGTCAGCGAATATACCATGATCTCTGGTAAATTTCTCAGCCTCTTTCCTCTAACGTGATTGATAACTGATGATAATAAAACGTTCAATCGGTGATATTTGGTTGGTATTTTTATACGAACAGTTCAACGTTTAATCGTATATCGTTAAATATTGCGCATATAGCAAGCTAGCAAAAACGAGTTGCAAAATCACATGCAAAGATGTAATTACAGAAAGGCAATAATAGGAAATGAAGCTTTGTTTCAAAGGAAAATTTCCTGTCTCGTTTAGCCAATAATTTTATTCAAAATTCAGTACCTACTTTGTCAGAGTATTTGAAATATTACAGAATTATATAGCATTTGTAATGAATACAATTTTAACGTATCAATTGTAATTCGGTCAAAGGTTTGCTGAATGGTGTACGTGATGATTTCATTGCATGGAATTGAAAGCTTTTTCCTCTGTATTGGTAACCAACCCTAATGCTCATCCCATGAAGCGTCAGAACCCGGCTACAACGCAACTCACTGACTCACTGACTCACTGACTGACTGGCTGACTCTCGTGCTAATCGGCTACACAAAAGGGAGACTGTACGCGAGCCTACAGATTAGTGGACTTATATACAAAGTCATTCATGTCGAGCAAAGAACCGAATATCCCTGGTCAAGCCTCGCCCCTCTTCTTGCATCCTATCATCCTCGTTCACACCTATTGCACGCTCGAAAACCGGGTGTGCGTCACGTACCGGAACCCTCCGCCACGGAAACCAGCCGGTAATCTTGCTAATACAGATGTCAGCGGCGTATAGGTGGAAAGGAAAGGAGAATGACTCTCCCTTTGACATTTAACGCTGCTTTACCTTCATTCCCCCCTTTTCTCCCTCTTGCTCTTTTCTAACCATATTACTAGCGTGCTGCGATTAACGCCAGACTGGCAAAGTTTGTGCGTTTGCGGGCAATTTGAAGGTGTCAGATCGCATTTGTCGTAGAAAGATGTGTAGAGCAGGTGAGAGGGAATTTAAGAATTGAGAGGGACGCGCAAATGTCACGTTTAAGAAGAGAAATTATAACTTCGTATGAAATATTCGGTTGGCAACTGAGTGATTGCGGATGTTGCCAATACCATCTAATGACAATTGAATATTCGTACAGGGGACGAAATTGTTGTAACTGGTGAGAGCAATAAATAGATATAAAATGTATTGTATCGGAGATTAGGTGTGTTAAAAATGTCTGGTACAAAAGTTAGTGCGTGTGCGTTACGCGAATAATAACTTGAGAATCTATTTTCGAAGATGCGTTTAACGAAATGGTAACTTTCCAGGATCCGTGATAAAATGTTTCCGATGATTGGGATTAAAAATCGCGAAGACAGTGTTATAAAAAATACTGTACGTTATTTATAGATCTAAGAATAGGCATGTTGAAAATGTCTGGTATAAATGTTAGTGAGTGTGATAATTTGAGAATCTATTTTCGAAAAAATTGAAGAATCGATGCGTTTAACGAAATGGTAACTTTCCAGGATCCGTGATAAAATGTTTCCGATGATTGGGATTAAAAATCGCGAAGACAATGTTATAAAAAATACTGTACGTTATTTATAGATCAGATTAATTTAATTCTCATCTTGCTTCGATCAATAAAGTAAATGTTATTCTTTTTTATATTACTTTTTTAAGTAGTTTCATACGGTTTAGTTAATTTATCGTAATTAATGACTTTTGCGTTGAATCGTTGTACTTTCTTCTGATACACAATGAATTGAAAAAGAGATCGGACGATATCGAATAAAAGAAGAATGTCCATTTAAGGGTACTTGGGCCTCGAACCGAGTATCGTAACGCGTTTCATTCAAAAGGCACGTCATTCAGTAAATCCGGTCGCGAGATCTTTCCCAGTGGCATGAAAAGATTCAGGGTAGGATTATACAGTCAAAAGTCAGAATTCGAGTTTGTCGGTCTATCGAACAGAATACAGCGGCGCGTCTAAAGGCTTCCGGTTTCCCAACACCTGCCTATTTTTCCACAGACTGAACCCTGCCAATGGCGTGGAACGTTTCTATGCTTCTTTTAAGGTAGCAAAGCTACGTAAAGAAAAAAACATAATAAATTTATTCAAAACATATTTTCATTCTTCTCTTAACAAGATATCGTGCTAGAAATTTTATTCCATAGAAATTAACAATTTTATTCTATAGAAATTAATCAAATTATATTTTTCAATCCACACACACACACACATTCTTCGATTCTACACCTATGCCTCAACGAATCTTAGTTTCTTTCGGTTCTCTGCATTTCTATCGCAAGGGTGGAACTCGCGTGAAATACGAGTTGTCGAATTTCTTCGAAAATTTCTTCAATTCTATTCGACGAATATCTTTCATTATACGATTACAGCACGTAATGAATGGAATAAACGAGATAAATTGCCTTTGTAACTACATATTTAACTATTAATAATCATTATAATAAATTTAATATTTAAATAAAATATATTTAAAAAAATTTGTCAAGTTTTACAGACTTTAAAATATGTTCGTCTCGTTTGTATAATAAATTTTCTTCCCTTTCGCTTGTACTTTGATTCTCTACGATCTCTCGATCCTTTTCATCATCTTTGAATTATTCGTTCGTCAACGATTGAAACGCACGAAGCTCGCGGTAACGTGGAAACATTAAAAGCGATAAATCTGCGTTCTTGCTTCTTAAATTATTCATTTTCAATTCCCTATGAAGCCTATTTAAATTCCACGTGCAAAATTGAACGAGTGTATGGGCCAATACATTAATACGAGACATTAATATGCGAAACGTCAAGTATAGCCAAAATTGCTGTCATAAATGTAAATTCGCAACAAAATAAGTTTTTAGTTTGCATTATTGTAATGTAGTATAATTGGACACATTTCAAACATAAAACGGAGAAGATGGGATATGAAATTAAAGAGGTATGCACACAATTCCGAGCAAAGTCCCCGGTATTAATTAACATACAGATTCGATTAAACGGGCAGAATATTATTCAGGATCAGCATTTGCGGTTTTATGCATACGTTTTATGGATACGAACAGCCATACCTTCGTGTCGACTAAAATCAATATTATATTTCAAATTCTGCAATCGAACTGTGTATCGCGTTTTAAAGGAACGTTCGTGCACCTCCAAACAGTCTTTGCCTCGATCCAACCATTCCCAGATTTAACTGTAAATATTAGGTCGTCCGAAAAGTTTCTTTCGTTTTATGAGGAAATAATGGGCGCACAAGATTCTCCGTTTTATATTATCTTATCGAATTACGTATGATCCATTTTGTTCTATCAAGATAAAAATCACAACGTTTGACAGATTAGGTTTCATTTTTGTATAAAGATGCGTCGTTGTGAAAGACGTGTCTGTAAAGGAAAGACACTTTTCGGACAACCCAATACGTATTGGCAACTAAGTGATCGCGGGTTTTGTCGTTAGATGGTAATGACAAAATCCGCAATCACTTAGTTGCCGACCCAATATAGTTCTTTGCGCACAAATACATTTCACAACGTAAATCGAAACGTTGATCGTTTGATTGTGAATGTATAAAAATGATGCGAGATCGCGTTTCAAGAAAATGTGGTCGCAGCGGCTGTTTTTGGCGGGTTAGTTGACAGGAGGGGAGACGATAGTTTACTGTAAGAACACGATCTTGCGGTTTTTATTTAATCCGATCTGTTCGCTTTGGAATAACACAAAGCATAGGTAATGTGGTTTTATGAACCAATCTCTAACATTCCAAACATGGATTGCTCGTTCTCAATACGAGAAAGACAAACGTGCAAGAAAACACACTACTCGACTTATCCCATTTGATTACTTTAATTCTGAAAAAAAGAAGGAACGATGGTTTCCTAAAAGAAGTTAAAAAATAACTTTCTTTTTATATTTCCAGAAAAATATTGACATATTCATTCCTCGAGTTATTCCTCGAGCGAGACTCTGCAGCATACATTTATTCCAACAAACTGTATCAATTATACCGAAAAGGAATTTATTTATTTTTTTCAATTTAAATATAAGAGATAAGAAAACATATGAAATATCGTCGTACAGCTTTTTACGATAATTGCCAGGTAAACCAATTTTCTACCCAGCATCTACGCTTTTTTTATTTACATTCTGAAAAATTTACTATTTAAAATTAAAATAAAATGCAAGTTTCTACAATAAAATCGAAACTTCAAATAAATCATGTTCGTAGAAAGTTTGCTCAAGCAAGAAAATAAATGACGACGAACAAACACCGTGTACGTTGATATACGTTCGCCTGAATGATTTATCGATGCGCGATCTCAGCTTGTCATCGGCGAAATTAAATTCGAAGAAGGTGCGCGCCGCGCACTGAGGTAATCGCCCGGTTTAAGGATCAGCCGGTGTTCTTGCGTAAAATTAGTCGCTAAAATTAGGGCTAAGATGCGCTTTAATATCCCTAGGCAGCCGGTTATAGGAACGAACCGTTGCTCAGCGTAGTCACGCTTAAGGCACAGTCAAGGGGTGGATAATAATAAGGATAAGACTAAAGGATATTAGTTGGTACAACCGGCTCCAAGCCAAACCCTGCTACTCTCTATCCCTTCTACAGGTTAACTAGAGTGGGTGGATTTTAGCTAATTGTTTGATATCAACGCGACGCCCTGTTGATGATTGCCCAACTACCTCTCACTGCGTCTGCTTCCTAGCCACTTCAACCAGCCTTCAACCCTCCTTTTACTTTCCGGTTATTCCTTTTCAACGAACGATCTTTCATACTACTCGTTGTTTTATGTTAGAATTTAATCTTAAAGTTAAGATAAATAATCTGTGGAAGACAATGTTTATGTTGAAATAATATTAGGTGATATTTATTAAACAGAATTACAGAACCAAATGTATTTAAAATATAAGTGAGTGATGTGGTATAATTAACAAAGTGTGCAGGTAAAGAATTTATGGATTGTTGACAGTTGGCCAGTTACTCTCAGACTGACTGTAGGTAGTCACCCATGATCCCTTCGAGATTTTGAACCCCACTCTCTATACAGTAGTGAGTATGACCTGTGTAAGTGTCCTGTTCAAATGCCTGCGTACGTGTCTGTATAGGATTATTTGTGTCCATGTGCGTAATATCGTTGTATTCCAACATTTTATCGTGTGGAGTATTCAATCTTCAAAGTTACACATGTTAAATGCATTACATTGTTTTCTTATGAAATTAATTTATGAATTAATTTTTTATAGAAATTAAAAGTTAGTTTCATTTCTCGAAATAATCGCATACGAAAATTGTTTCGTAAATAAACGAATGAATATAGTAGGGAAGTTTTTATTTTATATTGTATTTCACTTACAAATAATTATACACAGTTTTGCAGAATAACGTTCGAAAATAAAATTTATGCGCAGTCTATCGACCGCTAATTCTCAACGAGGAAACATAAATTGTTGAAAAAGACGTTTCAACGTAATGGGAAATTACGATTTCCTTTGGCCGGAGTGAAATAGTTCCGGTTCTCTACGATGTACAGTGTTGCGCCGCCCTTCAAGAGGTGGAGTTATGCAGAAACTACGGACGCACGAACGTAGCGACCGTAGAATGATCTCGTTGGTTTAGTAGCGTCGATTAGAGGGTTCTTAGAGGGTTCGAAGGGCCGATTCTGAGTGGCTACAAAGTGAAACGTTGAAAAGGACTGTGCCGGATACTTGTTCCTTTTTGCCTTGCGGATTTCATTTCGTTTTGCTTCTTCGTCCCACTCGTTCCGATCCTTTTGAACTGACCCGCCACCGCCGTTCCACTCGAAAGAGACAGGCGATACGGCTGCTAAAGCATTAATTAATAGCAACCGCTTGCTTGAAACGGTATTATGGTACTACTATTAGGGTTATCTTCGTTTTATGGATACGAAACGTTTCAAGAACGTATCCGAGCCACCTTCCAACGGTTGTAAAACTTTTCGACGAACAAAGGTTACGGATCTCCTTCTTTTCCTACATCCCCACGTTTTCACGTCTTTCCTCTGCTTCGTTCTTGCGCGCTATCTTCTTCCTACCCTTCTGCTATTTTTCCTTCTGATTTTAACGTTCGTCGTCTGATTCGTTGTTCGACATAATCGCGAATCCGAGATAAAACGACAATTCACGCGCATCGATCAGACGATTCTTGATATCTCTTAACGTTAGAAAAATGTAATTGCACAGAGAATAATCGAACGAACGTGGAAGGGAGACTAGCGAAGAAACTGTTGAAAGTAAAATTACAACTACCCCTCAGCGGCAAGCGAATAGTCGCAGAACCAAACATTCCAACGTGTCTGCGTGTCTTCCCTTTTTTAAGACACTCTGATGTAAATATTTAATTATTGTACGTCACGTAAGAGATATGGTATAGATATATAGATATTATAGATCACATGTAGACAAAATAAATCTCTGTGGAGGTCTTAAACGCTATAAAAAGAAAAGGAAAAAAGAGACTAAAGGAACGTGGATGGCAATGTTCATCGTGCGTGACACACACGACGCGTCCTCTCCCTCGAAGATCGCGTCAACAAGGCCACCCAACTTTTTCTTCCCTTTCTTCGTTTCTCTCTTTCTCTTTAGACAACAGCCCTTTTTCTTTCTTCCACCCTTACGATATTGAATCCCGATTTTATGATGCCCTCGCGAGAGACGACGCTCGCGGTGTAAACTTTTATTCGCGAATTTAGAAGAAATCAGAGCGAAGGGTGGAGTATCGTCGAGACGAGTCCCCGTTAGAGCAACACGAGGAACGACCGTGCCAAGTTATGCAGGTTTTTATGCGCAGATAAAAGTACGGATCGACTGCCGGTTAGTACAAATGCATACTGATGCCAAGCTCTACAGGATACTTCAAAAACCTGACCACGGTGTATCGATACTTGAACCAAGATATTTTCATGTAGATTTTGTTTATTCGGATGTTTGTGCAAATATCTTTTCAATATACCGTAGCATCTTTACTACAATTAGTTTATTTACACTAAATGGATCCAACGTTTTCTCGACAACGCAATTCGCAATCTCTGATTTCTCAGCTAACACCGACTGTTAATTCGTTTTTCGTCCCTCAGCAACCCCTTGTCTTTTGTCTCAGCCTCGTGTCCTTCGCTTAGCCCCACCACGCACGTGTTGCGCAACCGCTTGTTTATAATTCGCCCCACACCTCCCAGGCCCCTCGTCCACGATGCTACGATACAATGTTACGTGTAAAATTTGTTGAAATTTTAAGAGCACTGCAACGAGACACGACTGTCACGATTGTGTTTTAAACTTTGAAGAATATACTGTGCGTATATAAACAAAGGTTTTTACAATTTTAATAGTCGACTTAATAACTTTTGGAAAGTTATACTCTTTCGTAGGACGTTTAACATCTTTTGTTTGCATACAAATGTTCGGAAAACGTAATCGCAACGTGTGAAAACAACAGGATAATGTAATGAATAGTTAGTTGATAAATTGTACAGTTGATAGACTGAGAAAATTTCGTAAAAAAACCAAGGTTATTTCAATTTGACATAGTTTCGTCCCGATAGTATTTGACGATACCTTTGGAAGAACGAGAAAGGTACTTTTCGTGGTTTCTAGTGGGAAAATTCGAAAGGGAGGGAAAACATACGTCTCTACATGCAGAAACGTGTAGAAAAAAATAAAAGATGGTTGCTTGCGTGTTTCTCGATGCATGTTGCACCTCTCGTCCCCCTTTCTCCCCCTTTTCACCCCTCTCGTTTTGCGACTCTCTTTGCCTGACTCTCGAGAATGCTCGTGTAGGTAGTTTGACACGGTCGTAAAAGACGGGCGTTTTAATACAATTTACAAGAAAGTATCAAGCTGGCGCGCCCCAAGCCACTCTACTGGGTGTGCCAAGTGAAATCGACCGGTAACCGATCCCACCGATTTTCTTTTCCTTTCCTTCTCGTCTTTTAATCCAAACTACCTCGTCCAATAGCTTTTACGATATTTGTTATAGCTCTTGTATCATATTGTAGAAAAATTGTCCGACAGTGTACGATACGTCTGTAAATAATTTTCCTATCGTTCAGAACAAAAATTAATAATCGCGATCAGTTACCATAAACGAGGACTATCCAACTAAAATAAACATCGCTATGGTTCAATCTATGTAAATGGAATTTCACTTTTATTCTTATGAGAATTCTTCGATTGGAGTGTGGAATATGCCAATGCATTCTATACATCGCTGTCTTTGTTTATAGTTCGGATAGTGCAAGTCTCATCGTCGCTTCTTTTCCGCTCTTTTACCTGACATTCTAACGACGTATCCGAAACCTAACACACCTGATCTCACATTGATTGCGCTTTGAATGTCGGCTTGGCAACTAAGCGATTGCTTCAACGAATGGTTGCACTCGGAGAAAAAGAAAGACAAAATGAAAAAAAAAGAAAAGAAAGCAGAAAATAACTAAAAGTATATATATAGAACGTTCGTTTAATTCGAGATCCGTCTACATTTTCCATCTCTCATTTCTTCCATTTATATCAGCCGCAATAAATAAAATGTGGCTGTTGAAGCATTTAGTCGAAAGGTGTAGAAAATAAATTCAATAAAAGCAGCAATACGCAAGAATAAAGCTACGCTCTTAAATCGTTCGATCGACGTAATAAAACGATCGCTCGATAGCATATTGAATTTTAAAATAGCTAAAAACGAAACATAGGAAATATTGCCTTGGCAACTAAGTGATTGCGGAGTTTTTCATTACGTGGTACCGACAAAATCCGCAATCACTTAGTTGCCAAGCAAATGTTACAAATGCTTCTTTGCGAAACTAATAATTCCGATTAATTAATTAATTAATTCTTTCGCTCGCTTACCACAGAAATATCGTAATGTACACGATGTACAAGATGTATCTATGACTATCAGACGTTCCATTCGCACACTTGAACATCCAGAACTCGAAGAATATTAGAGTATTGGACTTGATACACTTTTTTTAACCACTCTATATGCAATAATTTCTCTGGTTAATCGTAGAGAAGTAAAGAAGCAAAGAACTAAAAGAAGCAAAAGATATCGATGGAGAAACAATCTGTACGACGTAGAAACGAAGACTGTTCGATAAGTATTTATAAGATAACTATTTTGCAGGATGATCGTTCCGATGAAATTGCAAATGTCGGCGTTCTTTGGCTGCAAGTCGAAGTAATACTATTACGAGACTTAATTATCCGTGTAGCGATGCGTCACCACTTTGATCGGATAGAATTGAAACGCAGCTGCTTTGATAGCTAATCACCTTCTCCGCTGACTGTGGCGAGAAGGTAGTAAGGTTAAGGAATCGCAGTCTGACGTCAAATGTAATATTTTACAGGGTTTACGAGGCAGTCATCTCGATCCTTGGAAACGTATACCTGGCGACATCGGTTTCAGCGAGGTCCAACGAGTAAAATTTCTCGAGGAAGGAAGGAAGGAAGGAAGGAAGGAAGGAAGGAAGGAATGGTTCGCCGCCTCCTTCGACGCTCTTCCATCGCTAATTGTCGCTTATTAAAAACGTTCGTTCTTGTTACAATGCTGAGAGCACGATGACAACGAATTCCCTTGATCCTTTTCAAGGATCTGCCAGCAGGAACGTCCTGTTTTAAGTAATTCTCGTTCAAGAATCTTCGAGGAAAATGTTTCGCGTGCTTTACGCGTGTAACTGTCTTTTCCTCGATGCTCCGCAGACCTCCTTCTTTTTAATAAACGGTCCTTCCTGCTTCCAGTATTTATTTATTCCTTCCACTGGTTATTAGCTTCTAACGTTGAATATACTTCGTGCAAGTATTTATTTAGCGCAGACATACACCGAGAAAATTTGGGAAAATATTTTGAAATTTCATTGGCACTGCTACGTACGAGTGTAGTTATCTCGATGGTAAAATTTGGAAACAATTTATTGTAGAAATACACGTAAGTGTTACAAGATGTGTGTTCTTCGTAAAAGTCACGGGAATATTTAAACAAATTCGAATTGATTCCAAATTGTACCAATATATTAGTTTCTTTCGTTTCATACGGTGATAATAGATGATCAACAATTTCTGTTCTGTTTTATATTATTTTATTGAATTATATTTCTATTATTATGTTCGTGAATAATTCGATAAATTAATATAAAACAAAAAACATTGTGCGTCTATTATTTCCTTATCAAACGAAAGAAACATTTCGGACAACCTAATAGATTGGTTCCAAATTTTACCAACGAAATGACTACGCTCGTACGTTGCAGTGCCAATGAAATTTCAAAATATCTTCGCTGCGCTGGCAACTAAGTGATTGCGGATTTTATCAATACCATCTAACGACAAAATCCGCAATCACTTAGTTGCCAACCCAATGTTTATGAAAATGTCCTGCCACGAGTGTTCGACTATTTTCACGAACCACTGTACAATTTCCTGACCTAAATGCTATGATAAAAAGACGCTTCTCGGGAACGAAGACGACTAAAATATTCTTGCCTTCGTCATCCATTTGATTAATTACTGGCAGGTATACCACTTGAAGGAAGTAAAACGATTATTCAGCCGTGAAATCAGAAATCCAATTACAAAGTCTGGGCGTTCAAAGAGACGCAGTAATTGGTCGTATAGAAGGTAACCCGGTGACAC
Organism: Bombus sibiricus; assembly: GCA_014737505.1. Taxonomy (NCBI): domain Eukaryota; kingdom Metazoa; phylum Arthropoda; class Insecta; order Hymenoptera; family Apidae; genus Bombus; species Bombus sibiricus. The sequence goes on from JACXIM010000099.1 coordinate 2,564,872, forward strand.
GGTAATCGTAAAAGGTTTGGCGAAAGAGTGACGATTGGATAAGAACTGCTTTGAGAAACGATCTCGCGTGTCTGACTTGTTCGCGAGGAAAAACTCCAGCCAGAAGCAATGGAATTCGTCTCGCGCCGGACAAATTGGCCAGCAGAAAGCGAATTATTAATTGTCCCAGACAATTCTTCTTTTTTGTCTGCTGGCGAAAGTCGCGTTCCTGCGTTCGAGATTATCGGATTTCTCGCTCGTTGACAAGTCGCCACGAAATCTTCTGTCGATTTATTTATTAGCCGGTTGCCCCTGGCGTGCCGATCCTCAGCCGCGAATTCCATCCCCATCCACCGTCTATGAAACTCAATCACTCGCCACTTTACAGTCTTACTGTCCAACGTTCACCGATTTTTCTCTCTACACAGTCCGTTATGGCAGTTTACCTTACCTTTTCAATATAAATTATAAAATATCACAGTGAATATGTTAGCTCTACGAATTTTCTTCGTTCTTTCGTGCCATTTTGAATCGATAAAAATAAATCACAAAGTGTTTCTATTCTTTTTTTGGCAATTTTAATAATAGAATTAGAATAGAATTAGGTAAATCGAAATGTTTGTCCCTCGTTATAAATTAAAAGGTCTTTTGTGCTAATAATTGACGCAGTCGAGATTCTGGATGGATAGGAAGGAAGAAAGGAGAAGAGAGTGGAAATGAAAATACGAGAAGGAAAGAGGAAATCGTGTAAGAGGGGAATACGTGAGTGCACATTGACACATCGCTACAAAATTAACACATTCTTCTCACTCCACCGGTAGCCTGGCGACAATCACGAAATAATGCGACCCGCGCGACCAACCGAACGCTCGAAATGTGTGGCTACCGTTGTGGTCTGTTAAAACCCCTCTCTACCACCATACGTATCCCATACAAAGTGTCACTGCTACGACATCGCAGTCACGCTCTTTTACTTCCCGCCAATTTTATCAGACTCGCACGTGTGACAAATCTTTCATTCTCTTGCGCTCGCAAGCGGCTTCTCGTTTCTGTAATGTGTTATTTTATTTCCTTTTTTCTCTTTTTTTTCTTTTAATAACGTTGCAAGTATTAGGTTGTCCGAAAAGTTCCTTCAGTTTTATAAGGAAGTGGTAGACGCACAATATTTTTTGCTTTATATTATTTTATCGAGTGATCCATTTTATTCTATTATTACAAAATGGATCATACATAAATCCATGAAATAATATAAAATAACAAATATTGTGCATCTATTTATTTCACTTATGGAACGAAAGAAACTTTTCGGACGACCTGATAAATAAGCTCCGTTTCGCGTTAACGATACGCGTCGTCTTAACTTTTTACAAGCGTCGTCATACGTATCAGGTTGTCCCAAAAATGACTTTCGTTATCCGTACGCAGTTGCTTTATCTGTCGATACAAACATGAAACCTAATCTGTCAAATGTCGTGATCTTTATCTTCTATCGTCTTCTAGCTGTCGTAGGATACGTTTCGTTTGCATTAAAACAACAAATGTTGTGCGTCTATTATCTTCTTCTAAAACGAAAGAAACTCTTACGACAAGCTAATATTCAACAAAATGTTTACAAAATACTCGCGAACAAGATATTTTTTTCACCGCGATACAGACGAATTTACCAAAGCTTCTAACAAAAATGACAAGCAAAGGAATAATATGACCAGCGAATATGAAATATTAATGATATACGTCAACGAAAGTATAATATATTATTTGTTTGCTTAGTAAATTTCTATACTGCCGTGCCACTTGGCTATGATTAATCGTTTGTCAATTTTTAGTTGCACAATTATTTCAGTATTCCTGCAACGGTTATCCAACAAGTGTTATTAGACCGTACGAATTGTATCACCGCCAGCTATAAATTGCTTTTCCAAACTTTAGTGCCTATAAATTATCTTTCAGCAGGGTGGCTGCATTTTTTTTTTTTCAATATTTATTTGCAAGGAAAAAACGATGATCAATTTTGATACTAACAGTTCTCTCGTCCACTGATCCGGAAAGTGACGATACGAGCTGCCAGACGCGGAAACAGATCGTATCGCGCGTAAAAATTGCTCTTTCTATACCGACACACTGCGCGTCAACATTATCTTTCACGCGTTTCAATTGCTTTCGATCACTTGATGTTATTAATGAATTACTAACTGACCGAAACGATTCATCCAACTTTTGCTCTACCGATATACGTTCGTTTCTAAATGCGTTGATGTTCCATCAACGATGATGGAAACGGCATTAGATACGAGTTTACTCCAACAGCGATGAACTATACGTGATAAACAGTGCATATATTTAGGCAAATTTGTATGCTCGTGTAAATAACTTAAAAATGCAACATGGGTACGAAATTGTTCTACTTAGATTAGATATTCTAAAGAGTACTATGAAATTTCGATATTTTATTTGCCATTTTCACACTGTGATACGAGTTTACTGCAACAGTGATGAACTATTTCTGATAAACAGTGCATATATTTAGGCAAATTTGTGTGCTCGTGTAAATAACTTAAAAATGCAACATGGGTACGAAATTGTTCTACTTAGATTGGATATTCTAACGAGTAGTATGAAATTTCGATATTTCATTTGCTATTTTCACACTGTGCTGTTGTGCACATTTTTCTGTCCATTTTTCAAATTTCCCAAGTAAATTCGCAAATGCGCGTATGTAACGACCAAGTGTAGAATGTAATGATAAGAAAATAGTAATTATGTAGCAGTAGAAATGTCTTCCTCCGTACGTCTGATCGTTGAGGGTACGTTCTACTGCAGAAGGTTTGTCTTTACGCCTCTTATGGCAATTGTTTTATACCGTGAACATTTTTTCGTCATCGTGTTTCAATGATATTAACAAATTTTTGGCCGGCTAATAAAAAGTCCCGGATAACTTTGTTTAAATAAATGTCTCGCGATTCTAGTCATTTCGATCGATTGAAATTTCAGAAAGATTTTTGATCAGAACGAATCGGATCGTAGATACTAAACTGGAAGAGAAAAGTCGGTGTGTAATTAAAGATTTTACAGATTAAAAAAAAAATGGGAAAAGATTAATGATTTTGGTGTAATCGCAGTATGGCAAACAAAAAGTGTTCATACTTATTTTAAAATTCTGAGGATATACTTCTGAAGGTCTACTCTTTCAGAAAAGAAAATAATTTTGTAGAGTTGACAAGGTAAAATGGAATATTTGTTTAACAAGGATCGTTGATATCGACCCACATGCAAATTAGTTCACTTGAAACGTTGTATCTTCATTGTAAATATATTACCCGTGCTATCATACGAGCTTGATGGATACTAATTGTTAATAATATCCTGAAGCATATTAAATATAATAGGTTTATGTCGGAAATGATCTCTATATTTTGCCACCAAGTTACTTGTATTTCACTATTTTAACAACGTAATATTTACTTCGATCATCGCTCGGATAATATTTCGAATCGGAAGAATAAAATAAAAACAACGGTCCAAATCGCGCACCAACGATGAACGTAATCTAAAAAATAAAGTAAAAGAACCTAAAAATGAAATTTACATAGCCAGAAATTCTATCGAGGATTTTAATATACCGAAAGTAAATAAAATAATTTTATCGATCGATACACACGCGACTCTGACACGTTTCAAAACAACGACAAAGATGAAATAGAGCCAAGACCTCGAGCCACGTGTATCCCATACGAATACACATACAAAATCGATGATGGTCGATCTAACAATTCGAAACGATAAGAATTCGAAGAATCGATCGAAAGGTTTGCGATCGAACCGTATCGGTCGATGGAGTAAAAAAGGAAAAGGAAGGAAAAGCATGGTCGGTTGGAAAATAAAGATTTTACGAGGGCAGGCAAAGTTCGCGAGGATGATGATCGTTAATGGCTGAACCGGCAGCTGGCAGCGGTTCGCGATTCCAGCTCTCGTGAAATCTCCGTTACTCGTCCACCCATTATCCATTTACGGGCGTGTTTTATCGATCGATTCTGGACTCGAGGGAGTCGCACGTATGTCGCCTACGTACGACACGACCGCTTCGTCGACAGACGTCCCAACATTCCTACGTCGTTATTCTCGCTGTACAGCCTGATTTCTCCTCGTACGAATTTACAGCCGTTGCCACCTCGTGTCAGAAGAAAAAAGAAGGAAAGATAAAGCTTTATAACGATATCTACGATAGAACGATAGCTACGATTCGAAAAACGCTATCGACCAGTTGTATCGGTCCCCTGAATTATTAATATATCTCACTCGTCTCTCGATGTATCTTTAATCTCCATTGATACGTGGCTTGGCTAACGTTATTTCCATCTACTCGTCGCTATTTTCATCGGATATTTGGAAATATCTTTCCTTAACGCTTTGCCTGCCACGCCGAGATCACACGTTTCATTGAGGACGCCACGGGAGTGTTTTTATTATTCAAAGCATATAATGGCAAAATAATAATAAATCGACCATGTAAGACAACATTCTTCCCCAATCGACCGTTTGTCTTATTGGCGGTCACCGGTGACCACCGTGGCCACTTGCTAACAGTATTACAACAAGGCTTCGTTTATTTCAACAAACCATTCGCGTTCGTTATTTCGTCGCAAGCAAAACGTGTAGAATATATCGTCGAAACGTGTAGAAGATATTGGTAAACGGTATTTACTGGTTCTATATATAATAGCAAGGTATGTTCACGCTTCTAACTTCAATTATGCGATTATAAAGCAGCATTTACTATTATTTTCTAAGCCGTGTTTATAAGAATATTCGTAGATTAGCCCTCAAAGATAGGGATGCAAACACAGTGCACCGTTAGATGCGAGATTCGTTCTCATTTTTCTTTTTATCGATATTCTAATAAAAATGTTTAATCGCTGAATGGGGCACTTTTTATTTCAAAGTGTCTTCTATCTATCGGTTGTATCCAAAATGCCCCAACTGTCAATTTTTACAATTGTAAGAAGTTCAAGCGCTCCGGCCACCAATGACAACCGTGGTGTCACAGGAGAAACGAATTTGTTTCTTCCTTTATTTATTTAAATTGTCTCATTTTTTAATTAAAGTAAATTTCAAGTAAAACACTGTTAACGAAATTGAAATAAAATTCCGAGTGCAAAGGGTTAAAATAACAGATACTTATCGATATTCCAATTTCACCAAACTTTCTACAATTTCTAATACACACGCGTAATAACAATACTAAGTTTTCCTTCACGTCCGATCGTCAAACACACGTTCTGCCGTAGAACGTATTTTTTCTAGATTTTCCTTGGCAACTTAAAATTGTAGAATCTACGTACAAGAAGAAATAACGAGATCCTAAATGAAATTACTATACAAAAAATCGAATTTCATTTATTTCGTTCATAGATTAGGTTTGTTTAAAAAAATTGTACGCCAAAGTGAGCGTGAAAGAATCGCCAATGTTATCTAAACGTTGCTTCTTAACGGGTTAACGAGGTAGCAAGCGACAGAATTCTTACGATAACGTCGATCCTTATCGAAGAAGTTTTTCCCCTAGTCGCTGGCAGACATCGTATCGTCGTCGTTGTTCAAGAGATTGCGTTCACTTCAGCTACGTTACGTTAAAACAAAATTCAACGACTACTCCTGGCAACGAAGTAATTCGAGACAGTCCCTACCGAGTTCTGTCTGACCCCGAACGACTCTCTTCCCTTCGCGTTGCTTCTCTCTTTCACGCTGGCTATCTACAAGCTCGCTTCTGGCTGCTCCGTCGTGGCAGTATATCAACAATGATAGTTATACACGTACGTTATAATCGTAAATTAGCCGCGGCAACATAATATATTCGTGGGCTGGTTGGTTCGCGCGTATCTGTTTTATGCGGTTATTATATATGACAGCAGCAGTCATACCTGGCCCATCTCCCTTTTACCTCGCATCCTCCGGCTTCTCATTCTTATAGTCCTCTTCCATCTTCCTTTTTTAATCCTATACCTCGATCCAAATAATATAGAACACCCTATATCGTGGCTTTGATCTAACCTCAGCTCGAAATGTTCATATTTTCACAAGTTTGAAATATGTTCTCAAATTATGATCGAATAATTCATATTTTTATATTCATTTTCCTATACTCGTCGAGTATTTTGTTAAATGTTGATATTATTGACGTACTATGAATAGAATATAGAACGTTGAATGTTAGAAAAAACGTTGCATCTGCCGTGATATTATCTTTATTTTATTATTCTTCGATTAATTCGATTCCTATTTACTTTGTCTCCTCCATGATCTTCCTTCAAAGAGACGAAGCTACAAGTAAAATAGCGATGGATTTCTTGAACAACTTTACTAAAATCAATCTTCGTCCTCCTTTCTACCACATTTATTACTAGTTTCTACTAAATATTATACTTATCTATCATCGTAACGTTCCTTAATATCATACACCGTATAACAGACGGAAGATCGAGAAACAACGGACGAATCACTGTGCCTGTAAAATTATAGAACGACGACTAACTTAAATTTCGCACAAATAAACGTAACACAAATTGAGAAATTCAATCGCCCCATTGGAGCAAGAAAAACTTGAACAAACTTGAAAGTATAAGACGCCAAACTATCGGCGCAGGACTAGCCGATCCCCAGGAATTTCAAAGACGTCCGACTAATCTCATAGACGTACGCGACTGACATCGTCAATCGCGTATCCGTTTCGTGGAAATGTTGGAAGGGAAAGACGATCGCGGCGCCTGCTCGATCGTGTTGATGATCGTGTTGTTCCTGGCCAACTTCTTAATCCTCGAGTTCCCGCCGGTGAGAAATAATTTGCTCGAGAAAAAGAGGGTGAGGCACGTTTGCATGTACACCACGAGGAGGTTTACAACCGTAGCTCGGATCGTACGTAGATTCCCGAAGGGGCTTCCTCGCGGTCAGCAATATTTTAATGGTCACGTGGACTGCACACGGCAAGATTGCCGCACGACCGTTAAATCATACGAGTCTCTTTCTTGCCAACTGTTTTCCTCCGCAACCGTCCCTAAACCGTCTGCTTCTCTTTTCTCTCTCGCGCTCAGCCGTGTCACGGATCGCAACGTGTAGGCACGAGTCGCGGCCATCACATCCTCATTACGGATTATTCATTAATCGGGTAGCCCAAGTACCTCGTACGTACCTGAGTTATACACGAGCGATCTGGCACCTCTGCTCCAAGAGGCCATCTTCCTGCTCGCCTTGCCCTTTCGGACCTCCTTTGCATCCTCTGCTCGGTACCACTCCGCTATTTATGCGACTTTTCGCTCGCTACACCGTGTAATACATTAACAAGCATAAAGATACGTTTTCGTGAGCTATGGCACAAACGCGCAACAGATAAAAACTGCACCGAACCGTGTACTCTTGCCGGACCGTGTCGATGATTAACTGTTCTTTAGCGTTTTATCGGACGCTGTGTTTGCTTTTTGGTTAACAAGCTATCGATTATTATCGGTGGAAGATCGTGCGCCAGTTATTTAAAAGAAACGACGTCTCGTTAAGTTTGACGAAGTTGAAGCAGATTCACGCGATTGCTGCGTCGAATAATTTCGTTGTCTCGCATGTAACCGCAGTCAGGTCTTAGTCCGTTTTGGTTATACGCAAAATTATGCGTTCTATTTGTGACAAATTAATGCCGGGTTAGATTAGGTCCAGTCGACAAGAAAGAAAAAGCGGATGGATACTTTGCCACCTGACTCGGCGTACGACTCGCAAGCAATTAAGCGAATTTGCACTCGATTTGAGGTAGTTGGTGTTAGGGTTTGCGGTATTTCTATTAATCGGGTCAAACAGTCTGTTTCCAAATGTAGATCGATCAAACGTTGTTCGCGATTGAATTTGCCGAATTACAAGGCAAATCTTGCTCAAATGCACCTCTGCCTCACTCGACCCTACTTTACCCAACACGAATGCCGATATCGCTACCGGTACCAATATTATTCTATCGCATCTAGTACACGCTTTTATCGCTATGAAATTCGATTATTCGCGATTGTAATAAAGTTCACTCTTACGGCGTGACAGACGTAATAGAATTAAAAACTATGACTTAATCGAGGTCGCATTGTACGAGCGGTTTATAGTTAGCTATGGGTAGCTGCAAGAAGACACAGGTCAAGAGAATGCCGCGTAGCCCGAAGACGGAAGAGACGAAGAAGAAAGCGGGTTAGCCGAAATGGAAGAGAATGTAAAAAAAAGGAAGAAGGAGGGCAAGGCTCGCAGGAGGACAAGCGGACAGGTTGGGAAGAAGATGGAATGCAGACGCGTGTAAGCACGGAAACTGCAGTTATCGAATCGTCGAGCAGAAAATTGTGGTGAGTGGCGCGGTCCAAAGGGTCGCCGCACACCTTTTTTGCCGCAATGATTGCAATTGGAAGCGGCCGTGAGTCGATTCGATACTCGGCCCCTTCGGTGTGTTCTGCCGATCGCCACGGAAACCGGTTGTCATTGAGCACAAGAAACATCTTTCGCTACTGCAGTCGGACAGCTGTAAGCCCTATCGATGACAGTTACATGTCAATACAGAATTGAAAACTGGCTCTCTCTACCTGTCTGCCTTCCGCGCGTCGATATCGCGCATTCTTCCTCGGCCCGTACGAAAAAACATTCCACCCGACGATGCGTGCACCATTGACTTTTTATCTTTCCAAGCGACTCTTAACGTGGCGTATCGATTATTTTGCCAAGCCAAAATTTTCTCAAGCGGCGAATGAAAATTGTTTCTTCTGTTTGTAGAACTATCAATTTCACGTTAGAGAAAAAGACGCAACGTTCGTGGTAGTCTGTCGTGCATTTTAATTTATAGCTTCCGAGCTGATACGCGAGTTACATCTGTACGAGCATTACCGAAGCAATAGGTTTGACCAGTTACAGGATGAATTTTCTTTCTGCCGATCGTATCGATCTTTTGACTTTTAAAGCTTAACGTTTTACAGGAAAAAAGTTGTCACGATGGCAGACAGACGCGCGACGATCGCGTAAATTTTCTGTGAAATATGGCGCAGCTAAATAGCGTCGCCTTATTGAGAAGCAGCTGCGATAAAAGATCGGATAGCAAACACGGACATGTTGGACGTATAGTTGTAAAGTTTCTTTCCCCGGAAGCGAAATTCATGTTATCCGGCCGTCAACAGGAATCGACGGCTTGGCAGGTTCTTCCTGTTTCGAGGGGCAACTAGTTTCATAAACTTTTCTCCTTTTCCATCGCCTCCTACCTCCATTCCGAATAATATTTTCACACGTGGTGTAACTACTTATCGCGTCACGGCATATAACACTAAGAAAACATCGCGCTGAAAACACACACTATTTAATTATTCTCCCATGTACTTGGTAGTCGTGTATCGTTGTCACTACGACAAACAACTAAACGACGCTAACTAAACTTATTCGATGACGTAAAAACGAGCCACTCGACGACGAGTAAAAAAAGCCACTGCATTATTTTTCCTAACGTTACGGAAAATTCGTCGCTTTTCTAACATGTACGTCAACACTTTGACTTCCTAACGCGCACAGATGCAACAAATAGACAAATGAGCTGCCGCTCATACTTTCCAGGTATATGCTACTTGCTATTACTCGCACCGATGATATAAAGCCAGTCTCTCGGATCGACCAATTTCGCTTCTTCTTTGACAATTTCTTAATACCGCGTTGCTTCTTTCTGATTTCAATTTCTCGATCAATTCCACCAACGCTTTGACTGCCACGCCGAAATCACAAGTTTCGCCGAGGACAAAAGATTTGGAAATTTCATTGCCATCGTAACGAGACACGACTATCCTGATTGTACACGTTGGTGAAACTTGAAACAGATGCGAAAATAGAGGATGGAATATAGGAATTATACTTATGGCACGCGTATATTTCGCCAAGTATCTCGACAGTCAATTATATCGATAAGCTACGATATGCAGCGAGATTGTCTTTAGCGGTAATTGTACGTTTAAGACTACTGTTCGTAGCGTATATACTAATTTTTCACTGAATATATGTTTGCAATGAATGCCTGCTTTTATGTATATTGGATTAATTTGAAATTGTACAAATACAATCAACTAACCGAGATAGTCGTGTCTCATTACGACGCTAATGTAATGTGAGAAAGTTTCGTATCACGCACATATTGTAATTCATAAAAATATTCCGCGTTAACACTTTGACTGCCACGCCGAAATCACGCGTTTCGCTGAGAACGCCACGCGAGTATTTTTATTATTCAAAGCATACAATGGCAAAATAATAATAAATCGACCATGTAAGACAACATTCTTGCCCAATCGATCGTTCATCTTATTGGCGGTCACCGGTGACCACCGTGGCGACTTGCTAACAGTATTACAACAAGGCTTCGTTTATTTCAACAAACCATTCGCGTTCGTTATTTCGTCGCAAGCAAAACGTGCAGAATATATCGTCGAAACGTGTAGAAGATATTGGTAAACGGTATTTGCTGGTTCTATATATAATAGCAAGGTATGTTCACGCTTCTAACTTCAATTATACGATTACAAAGCAGCGTTTACTATTATTTTCTAAGCTGTGTTTATAACAATATTCGCAGATTACCCCTCAAAGATATGGATGCAAACACAGTGCACCGTTAGATGCGAGATTCGTTCTCATTTTTCTTTCCAACGATGTTCTAATAAAAATGTTTAATTGCTCAATGGGACACTTTTTATTTCAAAGTGTCTTCTATCTATCGGCTGTATCCAAAATACCCCAACAGTCAATTTTCATTCAATTTTTACAATTGTAAGAAGTTCAGGCGCTCCGGTCGCCAATGACCACCGTGGCGTCACAGGAGAAACCGTGACTCAAAGGAAAATCATCGGCTTGTACGATTTCCTATAAATACGAAAGAATACGGTCGTCGTGGAGGAAGAATCGGAACAAGACGAACGTAACAACTAGAAAATGGGAAAGTAAGAAAGGAAGAAGAGCGTTGCCAGTTGCCGTTTAGTAGACACGGTAGTAGTGTGTCGTTATTCCGAGAGAATTTTTCTAAGGGTTTCCGGTTTTTTATCCATTCGGTGACGGCTGACGGTTGACGAGTACAAGGTGTTGGTTACAGCGGCGAACAGAGGGGACACGACAGGTCCGACTGTCGGCTAAGTGGAGTAGCAGAAGCGAGCCTCGGAACAACAGAGCAGTCGAAGGGAGTGACGTGAGTGACACATGGCAGAGTTGACAGCTCCTAGTCCTCCTCCCACCTCTCCTCACCTTCAGTGGCCATGGCACGACGACTCGGCTAGTCCGAATGTCATTAGCCTGGGACAATCCATCTACGATATCCCCTGCTTGAATCGCTCTTCTCGAATTTCCTTGTCACGTGAAATCGTCTTTGCAACTCGCATAAAGATTACACGGACCGAAGAAAATTGGACGAGACAGAGAGTAAAGCGTTAGCGCGCGACTTCTTCAATGGGATTTAATCTGCGCACGAGAGATTGCCACATTTTTACGTTGCAATTTTCTCATTTTGTTGTTGCTGTTTCTTTAAGTCGCATTGCACCGAACACGCCTATGTCAATTCGTATTTTAACGTTGATCGCTGCACGTAAGCGCTTTTAACTTGAACGCGTACAATCATCGATATTTAGCGAATCGATATATGAATATTCTGACAGCAGTTACGACGCCTGTCCATTCGACTATTTAACGAATTATTATATGCAACAATAATAATTAACTACAAGTAGATTATTAGTAATTACGATAATAATTATCAATGGCGGTAATAACCAACTACACGATGATTATTATCTCAAATTTCACGTACTTTCCAACGTATCGCTTATGGCAATTCCGACAAATATTGCGAATCGATTGGAGCAGAATGTTTATATCACGTAGCTACGAACCACAGCGTCTTGGTTCGTCTGTTTCGCGTCGCATTAATACGAACACTTCCACTAGAAAGTTTCTTTTCTCTTCGCAAGATTATGTCACCATCGACCACGGACTGTAATTTCGATTTTAAGGGAAATTCCGTGTTCCATGATCGAACGAGTAAATTAAAAACAAGGGAGCCGCGTGTAAAGACAAGACAGGCAACCTACGCTCTTCACCGCAAGAGTAACGCAAGAGGGCGAGAAGAAAAGTTCCACGTCTCTGCAAAACGAGCAATTTATTCTGTTAAGAACGCCGTCTGAGACGCGCAATCATGGGCTTGGTGGAAGTTTGCCCGCGTAAATGGCCGTGGTTCCGATCTGGGGTGGCTAATCTTCCAGCGAATGAGCACCGACACAAGTTGGAGGGCTCTCCAGCCAAGAGAAACAAAGAGAGCTGACAAGGACGATTTCAAAGAACCGTAAAGGATAGTGGATCGACGCTGCAAACACAAGAGCACCGACTTCCGTATTGCGTACCTTAATTGCAGATCGCGGAATATCATCTCGAACGAATCATTTATGCAATATCAGTCAGATCGAGGAATTCACGAACTGGAAAATTTCACGCGCTTTGCAAATATTTCAAATCGAGAAACTTAGTCGAGAAGGTTTCTTCCAATTTAGATCTTTGTGTGATAGTCTGTTTGTTAACCACCTGCGATGCAAATTGGATGTTACGTCGTCTTCGTATAATATTAGGTTGACACTAAGCGATTGCGGATTTTGTCATTAGGTGGCATTGACAAAATCCGCAATCACTTAGTTGCCAATAGAAGATAGCGCGGCAACGTGGTACACGTGGCTCATTCGATAGAAAATTTACAAACTGAAATTTTGTATACGCTTTTGCAATAACTTGGTCATTGCGAAGGAAATATAAAAGCATTTTTAAAAAGCTTGCCTGAACGAAGATAATTACCGGCGAGTTTTAGCACGCAATTGCCCAAAAGCAATTGTGCGTATCGATTAAACGAAATTAACTTGAATACTATCCGAGCAAATGTTTAAATTTCCATGGTGAAATATGAGTAAAAGACGCGAATAGCGTGTAGAGGATAAAAAGGCCAGCGTATAATTCTCCCGTAAAATACAGAATATTTCTGTACAGGATACGAAGGACGGATTAAAACGCAACGTTGTCTATAAATATGTAATTAACATACGTTTCATTGGCATTTTGTATATACTAAAGACGGATATAATTTTCGGGATTAAAGCTGGTCGCCGACGGGTTAATAAATACGTCGCACGGAAGTTAGATCGATACAGTTACACTGGTTTTCGGTTTGAATGCTGGCAGCAGGATGCAGCTAGAGCGGAGGGAAAGAAGAAAGGAAGGTTCGGTTGGTGGGGACAGGGCGCGAAGAGAGGCTGTAGGCTATTAAGACGTTCGCGCCGAGATAAAAGAAAGCTGTTGAACCAGGAGAAACAAGAAGAACAGGACGAGGAAGACGGCTACGACTCGAAGAATCAGAAGAGGGAAGATGAAGAAGAAGGAGAAGAGAAGAAGAAGAGAAAACCACGAATAGAAACAAAACGAAGAAGAAGAAGAAGAAAGGATAAGAGAAGAAACTCGAGACAGTCGGTAGGATGAGAATGAGAATGAGAATGAGAATGAGAATGAGACTGTGGATAAAAGCGGTATAGAAAGATCTGTGTGTGGACGAGGAGGAATAGAGAAGAAGAGAAAGGATCGGACCAGAGGGAGAAGAGTGAGAAATATTCGAGAGGCAGAAGATACGAGTGAAAGGTGAAGAACGAAGGCGAGGCAGAGACTGGAAGGGGGAAGGCGTTAAGAAGGAGAGAAAGAGACTCGAAGCGAAAAGAAGCCACCATTAAAATGAAAAATGACATTCTCGCTGACATCCCCGCGGCGATCTCACTTGCTCCACTCGGTAGTTACATACCTTACCCCTCTGGGCAAGCAAACAGCCTCCCTACTTGGAATTATTGGTGATTTTTTAAATCTGTTAAACAGGCCTCTCGACCGCAGTCAGCCCAGGGGTTCCCCTTTCTCCGAGACCTCCATCTTTCTTTCTCTCGAGGGATCCAAGCGGATTTCAGTTGCCCGAACGTTCCCGCTCTTTCCCCTCTGGCGCGCACAACCCAGGGACCATCCTCCCCGGCCTGCTTAGCACCTTGTTATTTATTTTTCAAACTTTCCACTTTTCACCCCCTTGTGCCTCTTTTATATTCGCGCTGATCCTCGGCTACGGCGCTCTTGGACCAACAACGCGCGAGTAATCGAATATCGACGCTAGTTTTCAGATTATCTGCAAGCAGGAAATTTTATTTTAACGTGGGTTCTATCCACGCGTTTCCCTCAATTTCTCGAGACGATTGACATCCGACGAGTTTCATCTCGATGAGCAAAATTTTCAACGACCCGAATTATTCAGATTTAGATAAATCGCGTCGTACAAGTATAATTCTGTTCTCTCTGCCACGGCAAAATATATAAAAGCGTAGCAAATATTGGGTTGACAACTAAGCGACTGCAGATTTTTTCATTAGGTGGCAAAACCCGCGATCACTTAGTTGCCAAATTAATTAAAACGTTAGATGTTTGCCGCGCTTATGAGAAATTTAACGAAATAGACGTTCATAAAATACACGTATCACGGAGAATGAAAATATCGGCGAGTACAGTATATCGGTAATAACGTAGGATACGTGAAAGAGATCTTCGATTCGATTTTTCATAGTGTATATCAATTTTGAAAAGACTGAGAACGGTGGCGTTTTGATTGGCCGACCGTGACATTATTTGGGACATGGACGAGCCACTCGATCATCCGTAGAACCCTTCATTTGCATCGATCGACACGTACGACCGCAGACTATAATTTCTCGCAAGTTCCACCAGTTACAAGGACTCCGTTGTTCGAACACATGGGACCGGTTAGACGAAAAAAGCACGCGCATCTCTCGATATCCATTCGTGTCAGTGGGGTGAGCACAATGGCAGATCGTACGAAAAGTCTGATTTATCACTGGCATCGCCCCGGGGATATTTGTATTGGGAGACGTAACGAAATGCGACATAATAGCTCGCAGTAGAACCCCGATGCATTGTAAGCCTTCTAATAGCGTGACACGACCGCTGACATGCTGGAACAGGCCGTTCTATCAGGGGAACTGTTTGATTTACCACTAGTTTCGCGATACAGCGGCTCCATTCTGTTAAACCATCTTACGCGTTTTTTCCCTTTATCATGGCTACGTTTCTATCTTTCGTTGTATCTCCAACTGACGTCGATTTAAAACGTTAAATCGTCTTTAGTAATCTTATTCGACTCGCAACAGAAACTGGCAAATATTATTTGTCATATATTGGCTTGGCAACTAAGTGATTTTGCCACCTAATGACAAAATCCGCAATCACTTAGTTGCCAACTCAATAGCACGACAGATGATTATTCCAGTCAAGCAATCTTTTTCTCGGTAGAAAAATATGTAAGCTTCTTCTTCTTTTCTTACTCTTATCTTCTCTCATTTTTCAATCGAAGATGGTAATTCAAGAATTGTATGCGAAGAGAGAAAACAAAAGGTCTATGATGATCAAAATGTGTTTTTATTATATGTGTAATACGTAATTTACCTTAACAAAACTTAATACCTTTGATTATTATACCGATTATTATAGAGATTATGAAAGAAGATCGTGTCGTACCATTATTCGACTCTGATTATTTCACAAGTACATGACGCTTCTACGCTTACACTTGTCCCACTGAGAGCGAAAAGAAGGAAACATAAATCAAACATAATTTTTCGGTAGAAAAATATGTAACAACGAACGTGAGTTTCACTTCTTCTTCTTTTCTTATTCTTGTCATCTCTCATTTTTCAATCGAAGATGGTAATTCAAGAATTATAAGTGAAGAGACAAAACAAAAGACCTGTGCCAATTAAAATGTGTTTTTATTACAAGTGTAATACGTAATTTACCTTAACAAAACTTAATACCTTTGATTATTATACCGATTATTATAGAGATTATGAAAGAAGATCGTGTCGTACCATTATTCGACTCTGATTATTCTACGCTTACACTTTTACTGTCCCACTGAGAGAGAAAAGAAGGAAACATAAATCAAACATAATTTTTCGGTAGAAAAATATGTAACAACGAACGTGAGTTTCACTTCTTCTTCTTTTCTTATTCTTGTCATCTCTCATTTTTCAATCGAAGATGGCAATTCAAGAATTGTAAGTGAAGAGACAAAACAAAAGACCTGTGCCAATTAAAATGTGTTTTTATTACAAGTGTAATACGTAATTTACCTTAACAAAACTTAATACCTTTGATTATTATACCAATTATTATCGAGATTATGAAAGAAGATCGTGTTGTACCATTATTCGACTCTGATTATTTCACAAGTACATGCCACTTCTACGCTTACACTTTTACTGTCCCACTGAGAGGGGAAAAAAATAAACGACGACATAAATCGAACATAAGAATATAAGAATCGTTTTCACGGAGATTAGCAAACGATGGAAAAAGAAGTATCTTGTAGCAGGTCTGGTAAGAGGGTTGGACATTCTGCGGATTACAACGTAGATCGCGCAGCGTATGTAAATAAAAGGAAATAACAGGATAATGGAAGATCTTGAGTGGACAGAGGATAAATTCCACCGCAATACATGTATCATTCTTATCTTGTCTACACGCTAAAAATTATAAGGTGTAGCTTAAACCATACGTTATATACAAGACTATATATGTCCGAAACGCGAATAAGATAAAAATATGTGTCACGAATATTCCAAAAATTTCTATCAATACCTATGAACATTGAACCGATTGTTTTAACCAAGTTGGAAGAATCAAAGGACGATTCTTTAAACGTTAAAAAATCGACCGTTTGACAATCTTACGAAACGGCGAACAAATCCAAACGAACGTTCTTTTTCATTTCTTTAGATCCTGCCATAGCAAGAAATCTTATAATTTCAACTTTTTACAAAGAACAAAAATCGATCCGTAAAATGTAACGTGCGCCATAAATAAAATAATATTTACAGTACGATCTAACCATTTTTTGACCATTGGCCATTTTCTTCAGTCACACACAAGACACATGCAGACCGACTTAAGAGAAGCAAAGGACGATCCTTTAAACGTTAAAAAATCGACCCTTTGACAATCTTACGAAACGGCGAACAAATCCAAACGAACGTTCTTCTTCATTTTTCGATTTTCTTTACAAAGAACAAAAATCGATCCGTAAAATGTAACGTAAATAAAATAAAATTCATAGTACGATCCAACACGTTTGACCATTTTCTTCAGTCACACACAAGTCACATTCAGTTCCATACAATCGTTTCGAACAATCCCTGAAAATTGTTTCAATGATAATCGATGAAGAATAA